>JAXGGS010336729.1:0-13411 GCA_035585475.1 Armandia brevis
CGATCTATCATATACTTGTTCTGGAATGATGAGTTCGAATTGAGCCTAAATGCAGCTAATATACTGATTTCACCAGTTGACCCAGTTATTATCATTAAAACGTGACGTCCAAGATTTCATTTTACACGTATTCGCGTCGATCAGCTCATGTATTGCGCAATTGATTTCGGTAAGATCCGAGGCGGAGTGTGAATTGCAGTTTTCAGCGAGCTCCCTAGTTGAGGATAACGTGACTGACGCCGCAGAGAACCTTCATCGTAATATCAAATGTTGTTATTAAATCCCAAATACATTCCGCACATTTTAATTTTAAAAATTACTAAAATCAAAATTACTGAACCTCGTCTGATATCGGCTCACATATCGGTAATGAACTGATATCTACTTATTGATTTATGAGATAAGTATATTAAATTGAACGGGATAGTAGTGTATGTGTGACTACGGAGGGCATTAAGGCCCTTTCGGTTGGCCTTTTTTGGAATGGAGAGCCTTAATTTGCCAATAATAACATTTTGTCAACCCTAGTTATTAGGTCGACTCAAGTTACTAGTCTTAAAGGCTAAAGGACCTTCCACGTTAGTTAGAGGCCCTCCCTGGTTAAAAGACCCTCCATATTAGGTATTTTGCAATTTTAACACTTTCTTTTACCCTTGATGACAAAACTGGGGTTTTATAGGCCGACAATAGGGAGGTTTGATATCCTGAACACAAACATCGCTGTAGGTATGAGGTTTCGGATTATATGCCTATCACAGTTACACACTTGTCCCTGTGACGTAATGATAAAACACATGGACCGTTACCATGGTGGCTCGTGGGTAAACGCGTCATCCTAGGTTACAGGTTAAAATATAGACCGGTTATCATGTCACTGGAATAAGGTGAATTTATTGCAATATATTGGCTAATTTTAGATTTAATTCTGAATGTAGGCTGCGTATTCATCATTTCCAAGATATGAACAATATGTAAGATTGTTGCTACTGTTTTTAGGTTTTGAAATCAACATCTAAAAGCAATTAGTAATTACTAATTTGGGATGCAGTCAATAAAATACATGATTTTCACCTAGTTCCAATATAGAATATGTGGATATAAAGGCAACAATTGAAAAAGAAGAACATTGGTATTTGCAACATGACAGCTTATGTCTACGGTGCTTTCATACTCATTCTGTTGTTTTCAAGGTATTGTTTAAGGCAACAGACTGAATAAGGTCAAATGCACCATTGTATTTTCCATGCCCAAGATCTTTTATCATAGCATAAAGGTAACGTCTAGTATTTTTTTGATGTCATTTCATTACCAGTAATGTTTCAATAAGTGGCAAACAGTTTACGCAAACCCAACCATTTGAATTTATTTCATTTTATGTTTTATGTTTTACATTCACAAATGAATGTCGATCTGTCTCAGGATATGCGCATCATAATTTGTTCAAATTGCTATTTCCAATGTGATCAATACCACATGACAAATTTGAACCAATCAACCCTCCTTTGACATTTAATTCATGTGACCTATCTCTCATCCAATATGAAAGAGTGTTTCATTAATGTTATCCTCTTGACAGCAAACAGGGGTGGTTGATATTTGCCAAGAATCTATAGATATGATACATGCTTACATGTAGAGGGTGTAAATATGAAAGGGGCAGGAAGTGCAAAAAACGGTTCTCAAATTAAAAACATAATAATTCATCTTTATAGTTTTAAATTTTAAGACGATCTGATCAGTAGAAAGTCGGTGGTGGCCAGCTATAAAAGCAGGAAGCATCCATGCAGAAGCTCAAATCGGGACAACGAGAAAGCAAAACCTAATAAGTTATGTGCAGTTATCATGTTAGACTACGCATTCTACAAATGCATCTAGGCGGCATTACCATTAACATGACACAGACGCATAGTTCTAATCTCATGAATTATTTATTTCCTTTTAAAGGTTGAGCTGTATCGGTAATATTAATGTTTCAAATATACTTTATCATTACTCGAGAAATGATAGCAAAGATTTCATACTAAAAAAGGACGTATAGAATAAATGAAGGGGCAACACAATCTATGCTCGATACTTCATCCATCATCTCGGAAGAGAGAAAGGAACACAGTTCAGCCCACGTTGCCGGTGTTTAAGCACAGGCAGCTACTGGAGAAAAAGGATGTACTTCTGTGTCAGTTTCTTTCTCTGACACATGTTGATGATGCAGCCGACCCGTCTGTGTCCTTCAAGTTTGCTGCAGTGCGAGGCAATGCAGGCGGTCACCGTATCCGCCCATCTTCTCTTCTGCACACTGCTCCGGCTGGGTTTGGTGACTTTATATCCGCTCCTATCTTCTCTCTCCATCCGCGCTTCATCCTCCTCCTCCTCTTCCACCTCTTTCATCGCTTCCATTAACGCCAGCCGACTCCTCAACAGCTCCAGAATTCTTATTTCATAATTACCAGGTATGAGACTACTGCTACTACGACGTGTACCGGAAATTGTTACGGTGAAGGAGGAAGCATGCGCCTCTTCTGTCGCAGCGCCATCTAGTGGCTGTGAGAGAAGTGACGTTATCACGTCTGCGTCTCCCGAGTTGACGCTCCTATCGTCTGCATGTAAACTCGATAGCAACCTGTTTATAAAAAAGGAGGACATTGTCAATAATAAATAGGAGAATAATTAAAGTGATTGCTCGATTTACAAGTGCGGTTATTTCTCCTGCTGCAAATCAGATGATTGCTCGATCATGGCAACTCAAAGAACCCGATTTGAAAACTGCGGCGAAGGTATTTTCATCAGTTGCTACAGAAACCTCAGCCGCTGAGACTGAAGGATCGAGATGCTCGTTTACATCGTTAAGAAAACGTAAGTGACACACAAAAATGGACTCTTAATAAACATCAGTGACAATTCTCTGAACATCTCAGAACTGACATGTGAAAAATAAAAGAGAAAAGAGATATTACGAATTAGCTTGAGTTTTAATATCTCACCTATCTATGAAACGGGTTGCGGCCTCTTGGTTTGTGTGATCAGGAAAAACAGGAAATGCGTCAACTGAAAAGATAACGGTCAGAAATCGTCATGACAACAAGATTGCTAACATTGTGTTGATTGTCTTTATCAGTTATTGGTTGGCCGGAACGAGTGAACGAGTAGTATCTTCTTTGTTCTCTCCGCGCTTACGAGCAGAAGGTTAACAAATTAAAATGTTGATATGTTTTTGTATAAACAGTTTCTAAGCTTAGACCAGGGAGTGGTCGCACGTTCCCAGTTTAAAAGAAAAACAAATTGAAATTGCCAATTTATTTCCAATATTTCACCAATAATAAAAAGAAGTGTAGCTCCTAAATCAGATTTATTGCTGATTTCAGCGAATCGATAACGATGGGACAAATGCTGTACAAACCTGTAAGAACGAATAGAAATCCTGTAAGGAAATATAAGCCACATCTGACGGTGCCCTGCATCATGCTGTCTGTCTGTCGTCCGCTCGTTTGGCGGGAAATATTCGATCACAGTCTGCGTCGTCTGCGCGGGAAAGTTGTTGGCGCAAATCGAGTGGTAGCTCGGTAGGAAAGATTCCAGTAACGGTCCTGCTTTCAATTTTATAGTCATGGAGCAGACATTAGCCGGTAAATTGACGGAACGGGCCATGAGTCATCCAGGGTAAACTAGGCCTATATAGCAATCGTGACACTATGGTCAGTAGGATTGCTCCATCTTAGCTCGCTTCTGATTGGAGCATAAACGGACGATAGGCAGCTGACACCACGTGCTGTCCATTCAATAGTCTATTCTTAAAGCAGATGATCGTGTGTTTTTTATCGTGGCTTGATTACAAATGTCGGTGCATGTAAGCAAACAATTGCCATCCAATTGAGACATTTGTCACAATGATTGCTTATAGGGATGAGTTTCCATTACTACATATATATATATAATTAATAATTCAGACAACCATAGAACCATGCTAAACCAACTGTCATGAAGTAGGCAATATTCAGTTATGTATTTTTGTCTACTATGTCTGGTTTATGATATCAAATTCGCCGGGAGAATATATGGACATATTCAATATATTTAGATGAGGATTTTAATGACAAAGCTACCGTCCTAGACCAATTTGTTTTTCATTATTGGTTTTATATGTCAAAAAACCTCAATAAGCCAACATTTAATGTCGACATGACATCTGACTTGATTTAAGGAGTCCAGGCACACTTTCAGGTACTAAGAAACTTCCGTGGGATAATTCTGGTACATTTTTGGGGGATATTATTTAAAGGATGGCTCCCCCATTAAACACACTTTGCGAGTACATCAGATGAAATGCATGTTAAACGACGGTAATGCATTCATATAAATGGACGGACCTTCTTCCAACGATATCATTCGCTTAGTGATAAAGCCAAAAAAACATTTCAAAAATGATATAATCCTTCTTGAAAAATGAATGAAAAGATAAAATCTTGATTTAACACGTACCTGATAACTATCATGATTTTAGTCCATGTGGATGCTGATTTTGTTTTCAATCGATAAATAAATCGGGGGGGGGGACGGAATGTTCTCAGGCAGGTAGGTCTGAGACATATTTAATTAAGTTTATGAAGCATCAATCTAAACAAACAAGCATATTCCTGACGCCTCCGTATAAATGTTGGGTCCGATTATTTGAATCTCCTATGCTGACTTGTAAACGTTCTGCGATGGCTGAAATTGCCTAGTTACAGTGTGTCTGCAAATCACATAACTCTGCACGGGTGAGATCTCGGAGTTTATCCGAACATATCGAGCAATATGTCCGCATTATTTAGTACCTAGAAAGGTATCAGTCAGCTGGGCGGAAGAAAAACCAAGGAAATCAACCCGGCCTGCAGCATGGAAGAGAGTACCATACATTGCACGGACGTGTCCAATTTTTACCCATCTGTTTCAGGACTTCCTATTAAAGGATAAGCACTATATAAATTGTAATAATAATAATAAAAATAATAATAATTACCACTTACGTCTATTCATCATCATTTATCGGGTGGAAATAAGGTGATTTGTTTAAGAATAGTAAACCATAGATTATATATAGTATAGAATAGAATCTAATAGAAGCCATTCATACAAGGTGGCTTTGACTGAAATTTGACTGAACCCTTGCCGCGTGCTGACGTATTTTCAAATGATGTTGCGAGTTTGAGCACATTTGGTTTCTTTATCATGCACGCACTACATGTATTAATGAAAAAGGTAATTCATACCATAGCCATAATTTTAAAATACAAGGGCTAACTGTTACATGAAAACTAATATCGTCCTAGCAGAAACTTAACATATGCGGGATTTCGTAATAATGATAATGATTAAGAAATCAGTTCATTCGTAACTGATCATCTTACGGATTTGTCAGACTATTAAATTTTATTTTGATAGCTTCACTGAAATTATTCACCCAAACGTAGACACATCGGCATAATATGAAACAGGATACCTGGAAATAGTAGGGTATTTATTTCAAAACAATTTAAACTGCAGTGAGGTATTTTTAAGTCACCACTTTTAAACCATTTTTACTAGAAGAAGCGAACGAGATAAATGCCGGGTGCCTGTGCGTTTCTCCGTCTATTGAAACCATTAACGCATGTTGTTGATAGCTCCCTTAAACGTTATGTTGAAAGTTGAGTCACGCTTAATGTTGCTCGTGTGCAAATTAGGACATCTGTATATATGTTCTTTAGTAAGCACGTGTCTCTTCTCGCTTATGAATCATGGTGTAATTGTTCAAAAATATGTACGATAAGCAGAAAGACATTTGTCTACTGAGAGTTCATAATGTCATGAACTAGAATGTATGACACGTGGTGGATCAAACGATTCTCGGATTTAACATCCAAGGCTTCGACGCGGCATGAGACGGTTCAGAGGGATGCCATTCAAACATTTGTAGGATAAAGACATGTGCAATGAAAGCATCCGTGATCATCGAAACTTTACAATTACATGCAACTATTTCTTAAAAATAAATTCAAATAAAGGTCCATATTTGCCCTATACTCCAAGATTCTGATGGGCCTCTAACAGGGTGGGCTTCAGTTAGGTAAAGACCGGTAAAACCAATACATGGTACAACAGCATCAATACATAATCCACCAAATTATTAGCACTGCCAGTATTAACCCCAGACACATCGCTGATACCAAGCGCTTAATATCCTCAGGGCTGTCATTGTATTAATTCAGACAGTATCGAGACATGTGTAAGATGGGATAAAACCTCATATTTTGTGAACTTGGATGACACTGGGTAAACATGGATTGATCAACCACGAGTGACAGGAGTTGTCTCCTGTCACATTCCGGGTAGAACATATAAGGTAAGTTACAATAAACAAATGAGTAATGACTCAAGGCCAAGACCTGGCCTCAATCCCACCTGGCTTACCAGCTGGAGATGCCTCCTAAGGAGCCAGGTGAGTTATTGCCCTAGTAATTAAGAACTGTCGAACTAATTTAAGAAAAACCTGGCCAGGTAAGTTGCGCAGGGGAACAAGGTAAGAATAGAACCATGAGCATGCACTCAGTCTAAGCATGACGCGCGACCACTCAAGTCACTTACCTTGCGCTCTAGTACTCCAGTATCCGCACCCTTAAGATACTTGACTGCTGATGTTAAGTTGAATGAATAAACATGTTACGAAAAGTGAAGTCAGTTTAATTCACGATTCATGCCGTAGGCATATCATTCACATGTATACACTTTTTATTTTAGAGTAATCTTAATTAAAAGCCTTTAATTGCCGCTTCGGCCGAAAGTCTTGGTTGATATCTTTAGCCTGCAAGCTGTAAATTGGTTTTGTCTTTACACAAATAATCAGGTTGCTTTGGACAATTGAATCGACCAAATATATGTGTTTTTCAAATGGAGATAACTTTTATAACTAATTATCGCAAAAGGATCAAGTTTCATATTAGAGGGAAACTTGGTAGCAAAGATGCATTTGCAGTGAACTTAAATCTTGACTAATACTCCATGGGAGCACGGAGGGTCCACTTATGACGATCAAACTTATAAGTTCTTTAAAACTTGCATAGGCGGTAATGCTAAGTTTAATGTTTCCGTACGATACTATAGGGGTCAGATCCAGAGAGCTGTCCTATATCTTCAGAGCATGTTTGCACCGAGAAATATAAAATGTCACATTGTCACAATGTGCTGATTAGTTAGCAAATTATTGGAGACTATAAAACTGTCTACCCTATGACATCTAATATCAGCTTTATTTACTCTGGATTTGTCAGTGCTAATTGTAACTATAGAGGATGGTTCGTGTGAACGACTGCAACACAACTGACTCAAATGAGTTGTTCAAAATGTTTGTACAGGATTCCTTAATTGCTGCAGAGCATGATCATCAACACATTGATAAAATTTTGTTCAGCTACAACCGTTACATTAATCTTACTTTTACTTTGAGACAAACTCTTTGTTTGGGATTCCAAGCAATGTTCTGTCATTAATTCGGTCATCTATTTTTCAGGGTAGATTTCACCACAGTCTTCAATAATTGTTTTAAAATATTCTATTATGATGGTGACATAAATTATAAAAGAAATCACAGCGGCACTATTAATGTAAAAACTGGTTCTGTGACAATGGAGACATTATCACAAGCCTTATATTATAGATAGAGGTTAAGATATTGGCGCGAAGTGGATTTGACAATACTCAATTCTAACATAAAGATACAGCTTGTATCAACTGGCGCCAAAAATAGGTATATAAGCTTTCCGTACCATCGAACCCCTGGCGGTAGCGATAGAAAATGTGTTAACAAACCTTGGACACAGAAATTCCCCATGAGCAATATAATATGACCGATAATTTTAACCCTCATCCTGCGTTGTGGGGTGTTTCGGCACCCCAATCAGCTATTTTGACCAAAAATACTTTGGGACATTGTTCATAAACGCCCGAAACAATTATATTGTTATTTAATTTTCAATTTTTAAACCTTTTTTTTTTTTGAAAAAAAATTACATGCGAAAATTTGAAAGGGGGTCAAAATATTCAATGCAAAATCCTCTAATAAAACTACTTATTTAGCAATAAAACATTATTATAACTAATATTCTGTCAAAAAAAGTGATTAAAACATGGGTGAAGTATAATGTTTTACTTGCAAAACTTGAGATACACCTTAAGAATCATTTTCATGCTTTTTTAATCAAATTTTTAAAAAGGGACTAATTTCCATAGTTTTTTGGATTTTTTTAGATATTCAATGATTTCTTTTTTGAAAAAAACATACAAACACATCACCTGTACTATGTATGACATTATAGGATACCTCAATATAAATTTGAAATCAAAAAAATTGTTAGAATTTTAAAATGGCATATTTGGTAATAAATTGGGTCATTCTTTGACAATATTAACTCAATATCTTTTTTGTGCATCAATTAATTTAATTGAAATTCCTAGTGATTGTAGAGGAGATGAGTGTGCTTACAATGACATAAAATGTGTTACCCTGAACATTTTCCTTCTCAAGATATTCCATAAAATACAAATTTAAGAATATATTTCAAATGCTCAAATGTTTTTTAAAAAATCAAAAAATAAGCTTTAAGATTTGTTAAGACTTTTAAGACTTTTCTAGATAGTCCATAAAAATTTCAATCCTTATCTAGTTATCTATCACAAGTTATGAATTGTAGAAGACTGGGGTGTTTAAACACCCCAAAACACAGGATTAAGGGGGGAAATCACAACCCAGGATGAGGGTTGAATCAAGGCCATTGAAAGGTAATGCTTGAATTCCACCTAATAGATCATTTGTTTACTAACTTAATTAGAGAGGACACTATGTTAACAGAGTTTCTGATAACATTGATATTTACGAAATTTGATCATTAGCCAGCTAATTGGCAGCCGTCTATCCCTACCGCAGTGGCCGCGGTGTGGTTGACAAGAGGCGTTGAGTCGAGTATTGATACGATCAGAAAAAATGTAAATCTGATTTGAATGATATAATTCTATTTATATATATCAACTCTTGTTTTTGGAGATATAAACAAGAACATAGGCCAGTAAAGTAGCCCTCGGCTAAAGTTTAAGTACATGGGAACTGTAAATAATACCTACATATCAGTCGCAGTCCCATCATCTCATTGAATTTTTTTTTTATATTTTGGATGGAATAAGCCTGCAAAAAACACAGGCAATCATTTATATCAATTTCATAGGTGAAACTCAGGTGACACCCAAAGTTCATAGATGAAAGGATTGCTTGAGAAGATCTATCTATGTTCTACACAATTAGGGATAATAAATATACGAAGATGTTCACTCAGGTTACATAGTCGTATAATAATTTTAATAATAAGTGTCATTGAGTTCAACAGTTGCACCTCTTTAATATAAGCTTATTTAAAACTCCGATGCCTGAACATCAGAACTTAATCTAGATATGATGCAGGTGTTGTGCTTTGTGGTAGCGGCGTGTATGAGTATGGAATCGGTTCTGTCCCAGTCCACACTGATGGAATACACAGAATGTGATGGGAGGCTGTTAAAGAGGATTCTAGAGCAACAGGAAATGATTTTAAACAAGCTCGAGAAACTGGATAATAAAACAGAGTCAGGTATTGTCAGTTTTATAGATCAAACAGTCATCAGAGGTTGCTTAATTGTTTTATATACCCTAAACTGGACCTATTTGTTTTTACTCGGCAGAGAATACATGAATAATTAGGATGGTCGAATTTTGCATATTATTATTTGAAATGCCTATTTTAAGCCAGAATGTAGCATTATGAATGAGACAGCTTTATATGCCACAAACTTCCATGCCCTCTAGATATGAGTTATATTGTTGATGTATTGTGTATGTTTATTGTAGATGGTTACAGGTATGGTATCCCTAAGAATCGGTACACACCTCCTAAACCTTACAAAAAGCCGACTTTTGACATAAGCCAAGGTGAGAATTGTTTTCCTATGATATCATTGACTTTTTTAAGACTCACAATATCAGGATTAATTTTTTGACCAGATAAGGATCATACTTTTTTGAAAAGGTACGTTGTATACCATAATAGTCTAGTGAATAGTGTAGAATTATATGGTTTGTTTATCATTAGACATGCTATAAGTATACAGCATTACTGCCAAATAGAAGCATCTACCTCTGTACTATATACATGTGTTTTGTGCATTTTACTTACTGGTATATCTAACACACTAGGGCCATGTGATAGAGATTGGATTTACTTTAATGTAACAAGAAGCTGTTATTACATGGAGACACGGAAAAGAACAACATGGACGAATGCCAAATATGAGTAATCATCAAATCATACTATCTTTATTCATAGTGTTAGAATTTTAGAAGTTTAATGTTTAGCAATAACAATAAATGACAATTTAAGTATATACTATAATATCGCCATCCCACAATTAAAGTGAAATATATCAATGTTTACAAATCCTCGTGGGTTGATAAATGACATTTTATTTATATTCATTAGTTGTGGCAAGAAAGATTCTCACCTTTTGGCCGTGGAAACGAAAGAAGAATTTGATTTTTTCTCAGCCATCGGTTCCTGTGGCAACTCAAACTTTTGGACATCCGGGATGCTCGATGATTGTATCTGGATCTGGGATCTGGGAAATACAAGTTTGTACAATAATCACGCCTCCTTTATAATATAATAATCAATGCTTTATCTGACGAAATTATGATGTCTGATACATATCAGATTAGCTGATGTTCGTTTTATTAGTCCACGTAAGATGTGTCTCTCGAAAGTTGTGTATGGGTTGTAAGGTATATTACAATGCTAGTTGTTTTATGTGAAAGTATTACTTCACAATGTATTCAATAGACAAGTTTGCTATTGATATTGAATGGCTGTATATCTCCCAGCAATGTAGATATATATAATCATGCTCTCTGTATAGTGCACAGTTGTGTGAGGACGGTAGGGGGAGAATTAGAAATGTCGGTTGCATAATTGCTGGTCGTGTTTTAAAATGTCACTGACTCGTGTGTTGACTAGGCAAGCCTCTAGAGTTCACCAAGTGGCAGAGGGGAGAACCGAGTAATTCGGCAAACAGGGAGGATCACCTGGTTCTGTCTTTCAACAAATATAACGGTCATGGCTTTGCCGATAGATATGCGAGGAAACCAAATAAGTGAGTAGAATTCAACTTACATACAGTGTATAAGAACAGTCATTCAAACAGAGGTAACTGCTCTCCTATCATAACCTTGCGCCTCTTTTATCAAAGTTACAAGCAGCTCGTATTTTATCATCTGGGCATATATTTACGTTATACCCAGGCGTCGATTTAGACTAAACATCTAAAGCGACGATCCAGGGTAGCCGTTTAGCGCGGGGGTATATACTGTCGACCCCAGGGTCGTCAGTTAAGCCCCCTAAAACAACGACCCTCGCTTCGTTGGTATAATCTAAAGACCTTATCATAGATGTATGTTAAGTTACAGTCTCAATGCTAAAAACTTAAGGACAAAGTAGGAGTAGGCGAGGTGATCGGCGCTGGGTTCGGGCTTCCAGGGAGTAAGGATCCATCGCCGATCACCACGCCTACCCCTACCTCCTCACCATGAGGTCGTCGGTCTAGCCTTCACCTTCAAATAAAGCCACAACTCGTTTATGTTTAATAATCACGTTCTGACATTTGAAATTTGCCGCCAGAGAGCTAATAGGGTATTGGCGAGTCCCAGTAGCTCGTGTTAGTATGCACTTAATATCAATTCTATAATACTAGAGAGCTAGCGACTAGAGATAACCAGCCATGTGTGTTGTTTGCTTCAGTTACATCTGTGAAAGAGATGACAAAGATGCAGAGCTTGGTCCTACGGTGGCCAAACACCGAGGCAAACCTTTACTGGAAGACAAACAAGGTGATTAGTGAAAAATGGAATGTTCAACAAAGAGCATATATTAATCGCTCTAATATCATGTTGACATAGATCAAAAGCACTTTATACCATTCAAAGATGGGTCAAGTATATGCATAATTTAAAGGCCTTTGACATCAGACGTATATTAATATTGGATATGTCTCCCACTATTTATACAAGGTGGCTGTGAGGTGGGATGGGTGTACTTTAAAGATACCAGAAGCTGTTACTATTTCGAGGATCGAAATATGATGAGTTGGGACGCTGCACAGAAAAGGTAACTTGCTTTCCGACTACCGTTCTTGCAAAAGGCAATTAAAAAGGATCAATCTAAGATATTATGCGTTGCTCGTTTATAGATTGCTCTTTAGCATTAAAATGGGCCAGCCTAACTTGTTATTGTTGACATATTAGCATCAGTACATCCTCCTGCTTCGTTGACACCAAACTTCCGTCGCATTATATTTTTTAGATCTACAGTAAATCGATGACATTGACTGGAATATTGGATTTTTTAAATAACAATACTTGACAGAAACTGTGTTAACATTTCAGTTGTGAGGACAAACTCGCCCACCTTCTGGTGATTGATGACGAGGCGGAAATCAGATTTCTAGAGCGGTTTAGTTGTAGAAAATCTAGTTACTGGACAGCGGGGAAGGAGAGATTCTGTCAGTGGTACTGGGACAAAAGCGCAGAGGGAACAAACAGTATTATGATTATCATTATCGTCATCATCGTTATTATTGGCACAGCCTTGTAGCTCTTTATCATTATCACGAAATTATTCAAAAATAAATAAAATATCTACTTTAAAAAAATAAATCTAAATCTTTCATAATTGTTCATAGTATTTCATAATTTTTCATAGTTTGCAGCCTGACGGTTGTTTGTAATAATGTTATGTTATTGATTCTTAAGCAGCATTCCATGGCATATAATTTATTCATTCTTCATTGAATCTACTAGCGATAAATAAAATGAAATGAAATATCCCACTTCATCTTACACCTCAGATATTCCTATGGAGTACGCCCCCTGGTTGCGGAGACAGCCCGATCTGTATTATTCTGTAGATGACAGAGTACTACTAAGCTTGGTGAAAGGCGCCTCCGGGCTAGATGACCAGAGAGCTACATACAGAGCCAAGTAAGTCATTGATTTGATTGATTTTTTATTTGATTTTATTGTTTACGTCATCCAACGTGTAACAAACATGCATGTTTGGTACAATGATTGAAATACATAGTAGGTGCAGTACATTTTAATAATGTGACTTTTTTTAAGTCAATACAAAAATATTAATGTGTAAATAAATATTTATATATAGATATGTGTATATATTACTTCAAGTTACATTTAAATAAATAAACAGCAATATCCTAATTAGTTTGCTGCATCGACATCTGTTCTGATGTAAGTGGTGTATTTTATTGCTATTTTTCAGATTTATATGTGAGTACAGTTTGAAGATGGATGATGATAACTGACAATGTCTAT
>JAXGGS010336839.1:0-13410 GCA_035585475.1 Armandia brevis
ATGTTGCTGTGTAATGACTTTTACAACATTAAACTATTCGACCCGGTCTGGCCAACTGTAGATCGACATAAAATCACAAGGGATCAACTCCACCGGTAATCAATTGATAACTAAAATCAGTACAGCGCATTGAAGTAGAAACAGAGGTGAAATTCCTGATTAAGTCACCGTGTACCGATAATTAATAATTTAAGCTAAATTGAGAGAGTACAAAGAGAGAGAAACGCTTTAAGAGATATGAAAATTCAGGGTATGATGATCGTAGTTGTATGCATGGGTTGCACTGCGTACAATTTGCAGTAAGTACTTAACAAACATATGCAGCCATTTTGCTTGATTGATGCAACTTTATAATTTGATTGCTTGTATAAACTTGGTAAAATCGATCTTTTTAGATACATTAATCATGGCGCATCGGTCATACATCCAGAGCCCAAAAAAGGATGTTGATAATATACTTCCGGACCTTAACTTAAACCTAATGCCCTGTAGAGGCCTCTATATAAATCATATACATGTATGTGCGGGTATATTTCATCTGTAAAATGATGTACATACACGCGTAGTTCAGGTAAATTGTTTCTTGATTATCAATTTACACATGATATCTCTCATAACGTAAAAGGTGTGTCCAAGTGTAAAGGCTCCTAACAGAGAGAATATAACTACATGTAATACCCACTAATAGGGAAGTAAAACTAAACCAGTCAGTAAAAGGTTACGTTGTGGAACTAAGTTTGACTGACCATGGAGTTTCCCTTCGCAGCTCACAAGGAGTGAGATATATATACCCATATGATCACATTAATTTTGTCTGGAGTCAGTGTTCATCATTAATTGTTCCCACAGACAATACAAATATATTCTCACTCCAGGATCTCCTTTCAAACCGTCTGAATTCATCATAGATCAAATGGTCCAATACACCAAAGTCAGAAATAGTCAAGGCCATATCCAGTGTTTATGAATACGAGTACATCTTGTCCTATGATACGTGTATGTATCCCGTCCCCGATACTCAGGAATCAATATCCGCTGTAAAACTTGGTATCGATGACAAAATAAACCACAGGTTTTGACACGTACATCCTGCACTCTCTCAACCGTTCCAGATATAAATTTGCGATGACAAGCTTTTAAGGCCGTAGCAATTATCAGCAGCAGTTTTCGGCAAATCCTCTGATATTCGAATTATAGCAGCAGACGGAATGCAATCTCACACATGAACCAAAATCGAGAATGACCATTTCTCAAAATCCAGATCTTGAGGGACAAAACACATATCAGCAGGAATGTGTGTGATTAAATGATAATATTCGAAGTGATCCTCATCTATTTGATGACTACATGGGAGTCATTCTATCACAGTAAATGTGTATTGTCACATAATTATCTGTCGATGTATAGTTTTAATTGGGGTAGACATCCTGAGAATGGTATACGTGTGAGAGTTTCAGCTTACGCCTTTTTTTGTGTAATGACGGGAATCGTGGCGGCCAAGACGCTGGTATGACGCATATGACGTAGTTGGAAGTTGGTATCTGCTGACGTAGTTTACAGACTGACGATGATGCTGTTTTGCTTGGTGACGTAGTCGACGAGATCCTGTGAGCTGACTGTGACGTTATATCCACATCTAGTGGGCCTGCACGCTGCTCGCCGTTGACGACCGGGAATTACGCGTCGCCTGGTAATCCGCTTGGGGTTTCTCTTGGAATCTGAAGGGCACTGTGGTGGCCGCCTGGTTGCTATAGCTACCGCCATCCTCCATCTCCGCCGCACATCTGCCGTTCGTGGCTGATTCTATCTCTGGCCTAGTCCACCACCATCTTCCAAAATAACTGATGTGCCGCCCAAGGATTAGAACCTACAATGTTCAACACATTGCATGTTTAGGTTTATTCTTATGAAATCAAGTAACAATATGCATAAATCATATATTTTGTAACCTATATGATATTATCCGTTCATGAGGTATTTTAAAGTTATAAGCACAAAAATAATTTATAAGCTTAGGACGTATTTTACATGTGTGTTCATTAGTTTACATATAACAAGTCTTGTTTTAATTACATACAGTAAGTCTGAGCGTTTTCATTGATGTTGATAAGCAATTAGAGATTCGATTGTCTTCAATGTTGTTATCAGTTAATTCTTGATATAAAAAGACCAAAGCAAGTGATCTAATAGAATCACTAGCTGAAGATAAAATAAGAATAACATACCATCCAGATGCCACAGAGAATACCGAAGATCCCGCCCACCAGTACGTCACTCCAGTGATGCTTGTAATCGCTGACACGTGACGTCATGACGAATATAGCGTAAGCTGCTGCTGCCGTCTGGAGGACAACCTTTAACATCACCGACCACGTGATCCGCGCCAGACGCTGCTGGCAGTAAAACTACAAGAACAAGGAAAGGTATCAATCATACTGATGGTATAATACGTCAGTTCCTGTGATTGTAAAAGTTTTGCATCAATCTAGACATTGTAAATAGAACTCTTGCAGAAAAAGATGTCAGTATAACATTTGATACTTACGGCGATAAAAAATGCACAGAATGTGGAGAATGAGGCATGTCCCGACGGGAATGATTTTCTAGAGTCAGTTAAAATCTTTTCGGAATGTCCGTCCGTGTTTAAACAAGTAAAATCTTGCACATAACTATAAAATAAACAATAAATGCATCATCGCTCCATTAAATGAATAATAGTCTCTTGAGTTTATTTGAATAAAAAATTTAAATGAACTCGTAGTCGATCACAAAGAAACGAGCTCAATAGCAGTAGAAGGGGATGACGTTTTGGGTCAACAATTGTGATATCTGTATTGCATTTATTTAGTTTATTAACTTACCCTGCAGAGCAGTTGATTTGAGCAAAGTCCGGACGGCAGACACTTATAAAATGTGGTCTGAGCCTGCCTATAGAGAGCTTTGCTATTTCTGTAAGTAACACCGTCACACCAGCGCCGACTCCATAACACACGATTACTTTAGCTGTGTTCCAACAAGCCTCAAACCAGGGTGCTTTGTACTTTTTACTCCATATAAACTCTACTAGTATAATCTGTAAGAAAGATTAACATTGTCATAGATTTTTAGAAAATTATCTGCACATTTTCGTCATATTTCTCGCTGAGCAATAAGCATTTTACATTTTGGACTTAAATCAATATACTTTCAGAATCGTGTATCGGAAAAATGATTGAAACATTTTAAAAACTATACATGTAGGAATAAGTTGAAAAACATGTTGTTTGCAGTACTTACTATGGCTACCCCGGGGAGAATCCATGTGACAGCACATACCCCCATAGATATGGTGTCTGGTTTGTAGGGATACCTGATGCTCTGGTCATCGCAGAAAAATCCACGCTGGAAAGGCTTAACGACAATGTGCACCACCAGGAACGGGATGCCAACTGTAAATCAACAAACATCGGTAACCATTCGCATAGATCAATTTCACATCATAATAATAGCAAGTCCAGCATGCAGACAATGCAATGAATTATGCAATTCGTATTAATAGATTCGGTCCGAAATTTAATTAAGTGAATTAATATATACCTTAGGCTGCATAAAAACTGTTAGATAGTTTCTCAGGCCCGCCCGCATTGTCCTGAGACCCACCGCACCCCCCCCCCTTTTTTTATTTGGATTTGAAAAAAAAAAAACACGTACCTTCCGCACCCTCCGTTTCAGCTGCCGAACGCCGAAAAATGGTCAAAAAAAGGCCCCCGCACCCTATGTTTCGGAAAAAAAACTTCCGGGCCCTCCTCTTCATAAAGAAGAAAAAAAAACTGCCGCTCGCACCCCCCTCTCAAGCAAAAATAAAGCTAATCATTAATTTTACGCAGCCTTATGAATATTAAATTATAACTTTTCCCCATCATATTAATTAGGATAAAGATTATAACTCGGCTTGCAGCTTTCATGCTACTGTAATTTGTGATTTGTACACATCTGTTAACTGTAACCAGATTAAATCTTGGGCATGCTTAAATGGGTTGCGAGTTTCATTGTTGTTATTTGATTTGTTCACCGATGCGCATCACTCATGTGTATTCATAACCAAACACTCTAGTGTTACTTTCGAAAGCTATATAAAGGCTGTATTTAAGTCAACATGTAAAGTGCATTCCTGACTTCCATATAACTAACGACACTGGTACCACCTTCTCTATAGAACTATATTTTATAATAAACTTGTAAAAGCGTTGTCATCACTACAGAACGTGTTATTTAGCGCGATATGACAGGCTAAAAGCATCTAGAGACTGCGTGATTTGTGTTGTAAGAGAAACAAATCGCTCCCTGTGAGGTACCCAGTGAATTATTGATGTTTATGCTGGCAATCGCCCGCTACCTTTACACTCTACCTGTCCACACCACACACAGGTGGGCCGACATGAATAAACCTTTACATCGTTAAAGCACCATCAATGTGCGCTATAACATCTATAACAAGTTCACAGTACATTAGCCAAGACATTATAATGTGTATAAATCACACAAAAACCGACACATGCGTCTTACCTATGAGAAGAAGGACGAGGTCTATGACGAGCTGAATGATCTGACGTTTCTTTAGCCTCATGGTTTCTCGTCTGCTAGTATCACGGTGAGAAGGGGAACATTCAGTTCTTCACCAGCACACAGTCTCACACAGGCACACTGTAGATTCACACGGGGCTGTCACAGGTCGGGGTATCCCTGCTGTCCTGTTTTGGTCTTAAGGAAACTGAAGGTGATCCTTTGTCCCGCGCGATTACTTACTACAGGTAAATGTTGCTGGTCTCTTATCTACCTGTAATCACAGGTGATTTGTCGGTCACGTGACTGTATTGATCACCATCAGTGTGGCAGGTGACTTGATGACTAAGTTAGTGAGGGGTGGAGCGATGTTTTGCACCCTGTATGCTTATCCCGGCTGATCCTATAAGGCGGTTAACATGACTGAATCAGGAGGTTTGTATTAGCCGAGTACATTCCACCGGTCTCCGTGTGCCTGTAAAAAACAATAATCATTGTTTATATACCCGATATGCCAGGTGTATTCAGGTGCATTCTCTGTTATGCATAAGCTTATACCATATTTCTTATCACTTTCACTTTGAATTCGGAAAAAATGATTAATCCCATTTATACTCGAAAAAAGTCCGGTTCTTTCTCCTGACGCCGTCATGTTGGCAAACATTTACAGATTAATGGTACATTATTTCCTGGTTTAATATTTGTGATCTTATTTGCTTTAAGAATTTTCGATATATAAATCCTCCTAACGGTGCAGGCGTGCGTTATATATCTTGATTTTACTACTGCAATATAAGCTAATATAAACTGTATAATTTACATACATCAATAAACATTCTGCCGTGTCAGATTCAATAGAAAGTGAGGTTTGTATATATATATATGGATGCATTAACTAAAATTATTCATATCGGATTGAGGAAGCTTGGCACAGGCGAAGAATTGTAGTAAAATCTTACACCAGGCGTATTACACTGACTTACCTTACATATAAATGCCACGACGATATCATACTATCAAACGATCAAGAGTACTCTCCGCTTTCCTACCGTGCAAAATCCAAAACACACACGCCTCATTATAATAAAATAAGCTCCCTCGGTGAATATTACTTACGTATAAATATGACAATCTTAGCGCAGCGCCACTGAATAATAATCTGTTTCGTGTGCTATTTCTCCCACCAACTACGTAACTTTGTGCCAGCAGCATAGACATGTTCTCATAATTGGAATAAACTCATTTGATGCTGATGTTATACCCACGTGCAATCTTAAAGTGCTCCACCCTGGCAACACGTTGACAACCTGCGCTATTTCACATATATCTCATAATAATCACGACCGAATGGTAATCATGGTATATAATTCCTAGCAGCATTTTTATATATATAACGGCAGCGACATTACCGCCCTAACACACGATGGATAGAGTAAAAATAAGTAAAAACCGGCTCCTGTTCATGTGTGGGTTTAATTTATGGCAGCACGTCGACACGCTTCCCACATATCACCGGTAATTTATCAATTTCAGAGCACACTGGGCCCAGTTGATAAAAATCCAGAACCAGGGATATAAATAAAACAAACCTAGGACATGAGTGGTGTGGTAAAAAACGCACCTCGACGTGACATCGTCCATCAACAGATGCTCGTTGTTTTAGACAGGACTCGTGTCGCGATCTCAAGGCGCTCACCACACACGGCACAAATTTTACATCGGTGCAGAAAAACTGCTGAGTGGATAAATTCTTGGCATGTCCGATTTAAAACAGCTGCATGATATGTTAAATGACAGATACGCAAATTAAATTCCATTGAGTCAAACTGATATGCAACGTCCATGGATGTTCGTTTGTAGTACGTCCGCTAACATGCATGAGATAGTTCCTCATCAAATTCCTGGTAATATCCAGATACAATTTCCCTTAAAAGCCACAACACAAGCAGCAACTTCCCCATTTTTACTAGAGTAGTGTTTAATAAGGCCGGTACATTAACACATCATAAAGCGCAGCAATTGCACGATTGCAATCATTATACATGCATCCGTATAAAACTACAATGCCCTAGACCTACCACTAAACAATAGTCCTTGTATCGATACATCATATATACATGCCTCATCAACATCTGCACCAGTTATTAATTGTGTATTTTTAAATGATGTTGTTCGTACAGCAGTGCGCCGACGAATGTACAACAATCGGAGTCCGGCGAATGTAACCAAACACATGTAAATGTACAAATGTAATTATATACACGTGAACCCAAACACCGATTACTATATGGCATGTATACTCTGTACGGATCGATTCCCGATCACTGTGTAATCGATAACGATTGATATGGCACAGCAATCGGATGTCAGACTGTATGCATCCTCAACCTACGCCCGCAGCTCTGAGATGTGAAATCTGCTTAACGCTTAAGCTTGCATTGCGGGCCGGGGATGAATTCCTATATGTAACCGATACCATGGGTTTATATTGAATCTTCTCCGACAGAATGATGATACTATTGCCTAAATAGTATATCTAGTATGGGTGTGCCGGTTGTTTTCTGAATAAATGTAGATATGGTTCTATACAAACATACCCTAGAATTGAAGAACACATATCTCACTCGATCCTCTAAAACAGACAAAAACTATTCTCCAATCTGCTTCTAAAAGGTCACAGCGTGTGCCAATCCCCCTCGGCAGCGCTGTAAGTATTATACAATCCTAACATCATACCACGATCCACGATTCAAATCCCATTCAGTATAAAATTTACTTACGGTTATAAATAATTTCCTTTCTAATTTCATAGACAGAATTACCTACACTCGCATTTGGAGTACAGTTAGATTAATACATAGGTAAAATTAATTCAGGACCCCTAGTGGATTACTTAATCATAGTATTATTTTATTAGTGGTTGTGTAATGACTGTAATATTGCATAAGAAAATAAAGAGATTGAATACACCAAGCTGGCCTCCTTTCAGTGCTACACATCAACAAATACATGTATGTCATACGAGATTTCAAATATCCACTGTACATACGCAATTGCAACATAATACAGTCCAAATAACATGCATATAAATTGTGATTATCAAAACATTTACCAAATTCACATTAAAGCAATCGTTCGTCCTAAAGAATGAATATAAGGGAGCACTTAACTTACGTCACCCAGATAAATAACAAATGGTAGGAATATTCTGTTAGCTGTAGTAGCTATTCACTGTTTCTCCAGTTGTGGTGTGTCTCGGATCAAAGTCAGTCATTAGGATATAATATCCATTGATTCCATAGCAACTATTGTTACCATCCAATAGTTCAGCGCATACCCACAGAAAACTGTATCAAGTGACAAATTTAATTGTAACAGAGCAAGTCGTACCTACAAAGGTCAAAAGACCAGTAGTAATCAGCCATTGTTTTCATTGCTCCAGCTTGTGCGGTCTATCTTTGTTCCGAAGTATATTAACCGATATTTTCGAGCCAGGTGCTTTATATAATTAGTTTTGAGCAAACATTGAAATTGATGGTTTTGCCAAATCATCAAATCAATGTACAGGAGAGTTCTTGGTACGACTGTAAATCGTTATGCACGTGTAAACACAAACTCGAAAAGTATCATCATCATGATTTGAGACAAGTTGAAACAGTGACTAGATAATTATATTTACAGTTCCGGACGACGCAATACAAGGGTTACTCCGTTCTTCATGAATTCAAGCCTTTGTAGAACTTGCAAAACGAGCTTAAATTATACCAACGCGTACCAGCGTGTTTTCATCAAGGGTTGATTCACTTGTCATAAAAATTATGATAAATTGTGTTTACATTAAATACTGCGTAATGAGAGCCCATGCAAAAGTTTAGCCAATCAGCAGAATCAACATTGTGATTCAGTTTGTCCAATTTTCGTCGGCAACGCTGCTTCCCGGAGACATTTATCAGTCCACAAAACCGGTGGTTGTTAACTTACCGCCTCAGTAAGCGAAATCATAACCATATTTTCTCACACATAAGGAGACGAGCAATCATTCAGTAATACGGTATAAAACCCACACAAAACCTCGGCGTAAGTCTTCGACCGATTGCCGCAGGCGAAACACACCGAATCCCAGATATAAAATAAATTGCAAAAACTGGAGAAATATAGACGCTATTCGAGGGCCTCGATCAATTCATAGCGATATCGGCAGTTGTTTTCTTATTCACGTCGTTTTTCGCAGCCGAGGAGACAGGAGAAAATGATGTAAGATGCAATCAACTGCGGGCCCGGCGGAATAAAGCTGATGGAACTCGCTGATATAGCAGTATATGTATACTTGTATATCACCCTCACTACTTGATACATGTATACAACGTGTAGATTCACGGTGTTTTGTACGTCCGTCACGTTCATGGACGTCTAGTATACGTCCCAGTCACGTAATCAGACGTGGAGTCAATAAAAACTAACGAGAATCGTGGGAGCCGTGTGTCACTGAGGAGGAAAGTAAAAAACCATAAAACAAATAAAAGTCCAAGTAAAGAAAATAAGCTACACTAGCGGGGCGTCGATGTACATGCACATGTATACATAAATTGTGCTGATGATTATTGATGTACGTTCTACTAACCTATGGGCGAGGCCGGTTGGTAAAGCTGTACCCTTATCAGAGAAAGCCTTAAGCTCGGGGTCTTAAAGTCACAGGTTTTGGGGTATCAACTAGGCGGCCATCGTTTAAAGTGGAAGAGGGCTACTCAAGGAATACAGACCCTTATATTAAAGCTCTTACATTAAGTCCTACTCAAGAAGATCGCCAATATATACCCTTTATTTCCCTTGAAGCTATATTATTTCTGTTTGACAACCAATCTAAGAATACAACTTAATCACGACATAGATACCCGGCCTGCAAGTGACCCGGCACGACATCAGCTGAGAGTGAATAAACATATGTTTTGGCCCACGTTACTAAGGCCTAACTAACTAAACGTCCGACTAATTTGTTTGGTCAATATTAATGAGTTTTGATACAGAAAATACACCTATACCGACTGATGTTTACAAGATTCCCCCTTCACTGAATATCCCTAGTTAGGAGCTCTGAAAAAAACTTTCTCTTTTAAAGTTAGCCATTAAAAACCTGCCTCTGGTAGCCGCGGTGGATACCTTGAAAATGTAGGCTGCAGACTACCAAGAAGCACTATACTAGTTAAATAATATGTTAATTCGACTCTATCTATAGCGCATAGCCCTAGTATAACGTCTAAATAAAAAGATTAAATCCAAGTCAACACATAAAGCATTCCGGTGGATACTCTGCTCTTTCCCCGGCTACCCCTGACTGTGAGCTCTGTATCATATAAACTGCCCCCACGGATGTCCCACCTAAGAATCATGGAAGACGCACGAGTCGAGAACAAGACACCAGCCCGTGACACCAGCTAAATAGCTGTAATGCTGGCCGCACCGGAAATCACACTCCTGTTTTATTGGGAGGGGGGAGACAGATCAATTCGTCTTCAGGAGACACTGACAGTCCATCACCTCGGGGTAATTACCATCACGCATGCGCTACTCATGTATCACGTGATAACAGATTCCAGTTCCGGCGTCTGCTGTCCGCCAGTCGCTCCATCATCGCTCGGCGCCGGAGAGTGTTTTCCGCGTTTCAACGATTCATCTCACAGCGTGTGTGTAAAATGAAACGAACCCCCGAGGAGGCCAGCCCGCGTACAGTGGATTATTCCGGGAGTGCCTTTTTACAAGCTAAGATGTTAGTTTAGGGAGAAAACCTGTAGGATGGGAAAGGAAATTGACTAATCTCACGGAATTGTCTTTTCCGGCCATTACTTGGCTCATTATCGCCCGAAGTTGGAGGGTAATGTGGACGTATAAATTTCATTAACTCGTCTGTTCCGAGAAGAGATGCCTAGAATAGCTGATGCTAGGAAAAACTTCCCTAATGCAGTCCTGCATACACTCCGGCACCCCGGCCTGCGCTTAATTACTGGACGTAATGAACCATCGATTTCACAAAGCTAATTTTATGTTTTTCAGGAATTTACCCCTGAGTCGCGCTCTCAAAGTTGATAGATGGAAGAGGGAAATTGTTTTTCACTAATAGATAATTTGGCTTCAATTCTTCATTGCAGAGTTATTTTGACCTTGCAGTTTGTATCACAAAAACGTAGCATACCTAATGCTACATACCAGTCGAGCGGCCAATTTCAACCTTTTGAAAAGAATGTTTTTGAGAAGAATTCCAAAAATGGCGCCAGACATGAAAACAATTTGGAGTCACGAAAGAAATACGGGCGGTATGCAGATTGCTGCATAAATGATTAATACTGTCGGGAAGTTCTTGACTCTGGCAGTTCGTTACCGGCGTAATTAGGTAAAAACTGGAGCTCGTGGTATTTTAGAAACAGGCAAACAGTTAAACAGGATGGGACGATCACCCAGAGGAGCCACTACGTGTTTAACCTAGTTCCTCTTTTGAATCGGCCAATAGAATATTTTCCAAACAGCAGTTAACCTAGCTCGCGGATTGAAGTTCCGTCATTTGCATCAGCTTGACTAAACAAAAATGCAGATAGTCCAAAGGTTGGAAGATTCATGGGACGTGAGAGTGGGGAGATGATATCTGCAAAGTTGCGCGTCATCATAAAACAGCTAGGAGATAAATGGCGGACCCTGGCTTCGGCCTTCTTGCCGAGTTTTATAGATTATTTTAGGAGTATCGAACGATGATCCTCTTTAACTGTTCTCGCGAGGACCCTCGCCCCTCAATTCATGTCGTGATAAAGTAGAAAAAAACATCTCCACGCCTCGCCCGCCGTCACATTAAAGGTTACAAACGGGGAGACCGGGGAGCAGACGACAGTCTGACGCTTTCCCGCGCCATCAGGGGGGCCGGCTTTTTTACATCATACGACAGATTCAGGGTGACCTTCTCCACCACCACTCACGTACATCTCCGCCTCGTTCGTACAGACCGCCTCGTGCTTCGTGGTTTTATGCGACGTATCTGACCAGGACCGGGTTGTTGCTGCTTGACCTTGGGCGCTAGGAACGCGCGAGTTCTCCTGATTTACCACGCAGATAATGAATTCTCCCCCGCACCAGTAATCCGCTCTTTCTCCCACGGTCGGGGAGCACGCATCTGGGTCTCGCGCCCTAAAACATCGCGTGTGACATCATATCAATATGGTTCGGTGGCCGGCGTCGCCCTAAACGACCATAATCTGACATTTTTTCACATAAAGCACCTACTCGGAACTATGATCGATGACTATGGGTATTATACTGTGTATGAATACGCTCGGATTGCTTTATGCGTTTATTATCGCTGTATATCAAAGCGAAACAAGCATCGGCATCCGGTGCATACCATCTGCGTCTCAGGAAACAATTCACCCTAAGGTCACGCGAAGGGCAAGTAAAGGTCATTTTAATGAGTCTCTCCGAAGCAACGACAGCTATGATTTCCAATAAAAAGAAATAGCACATTGTAGCGATTGTTGAGTCGAAGTGATGAGATTGAGCATGTACATGTATTTGAGATTGAAACCCGATCAGCTCAGATTGAGAGCCAGAGGAGTGAGTCGTGAACGCACCACCGACCTTTCTTCATCATGCTGCTCTTCATTTCCAAATGAGCATCCGTTATGTCCCGCCGCGGCATAATTGGTTGATACCTCGCCCCAACCTGAGATATGGATTTACCGGTCTATGTGATGAAGACTAAATAACGTATTTCTCCAGCTGAAAGAGGATTCTTGGCATCACTGTTGTGAGATGAAGTATAAGTCATGGTACAGATAAGACAGAGAAAGTCACCCGAGGCGGGAACCTCGGCAAAATTCGATCACATATTTCACTTTTAATCGTCGCTAGCGGAGACAGGAAAACCATAAATCGCTATCATTATTAACGAGTCTCGTCGGCAACGGGCTCATGTGAGCTTCCTGTTAAGTAATCTCGCCCTTTTGTCTTACTCTCGCCGATTCCCTCGAGAGACGGCGAGATTAGAAGTTGTCCAGAACGGGCAGACATCTCAGGTCCCATCAATGGCCATCAGACCCTCATCCATCTATCCTGGCACCCACGCGGGTCATCATCCGAACCAGCGTCTCTAAGCAGACGACAGAAAAATCCCGCCAGTTCTTCCCACCAGTCGACAAGCCCTGATGTGCGGGTTATCACTAAGGTCAGGGGCGTTCCTTATTTAAGGGTGGGCTGAGATGGCACTGGCAGGGCAAGAACGTAACGGCTGAAGCAGAGTGATTGATAAATCCCTTTAACTCAGGTCAGATTGAAAACGTACAAATTGCTTTTCAATCTCATGGATTTGAGGATTGATATAAAAAAATCGTTTCATCCGCCGTGACGCACATTGTGTCTCCGTCCGCTCAGCGATACTTCAGTATCCGCAGCCAATTAAACCATCAATGGCAGTTGGCGGGAGATGGAGCCTCGTTATGAACCTCTGGGGTGTCGTCTGCCTCACCTCGTCCCAGTTGCCGCCCCTCTTTCGCGCCGCAGTACCGTGGGGGCACAGGACAGTTTGTCAGTGATCACATCACGTAAACGGTCAATCACGGTCCACCCATCGCCACTTATCTAAATGAACATGATTTCATGCTCGCTTATCTGCGGCACTCAACCACCCTGTTTTTAGCAGGCCCTAAGCGCGGGAAAATCAATACGTTTGCTGCACATATTACACCGAGGTGAGGGGTGAGCGCTAAAGATCATTAAAAACAAATCACACCCGCCGTATTGCCGCAGTTTAGAGACGACCGCGGGGTTAACCGGGGAGGACAGGCGAATCAACGGACGCTCGTGACGATCAGGAGGTCTCCCCAGGGGTCAAAC
>JAXGGS010337172.1:0-13402 GCA_035585475.1 Armandia brevis
ATCATTGACATTGCCACATTATGTTTATACGTCATTGTTACATTATAACAGACTAGAATACTTGATTGTTTGTCAATCAAATAGATAGTGATACATTTTTGTATAAAATGGAAAGTTGTGATGTTTATGTTTTGAGTAAAGTGTGTTACATAGAAACGACATCATTTACTCGAAATAAGGTTACTAAAAAGAGAATTGTATTAACTTGTAACACACTGGAGCCAAGCTGTACGCATTGGTGCGCGCTTCTCTCGTTCTTCATGATTTTACATTGTATTCATGTAATCTTCCAGACGCGAAGAGGAGGAGAGACAGATACGAGAGGAGGAGGAGGAAAAAAGACGTATGGAGGAGGAGCTAAAAATGGCTGCGGAGGCTCGAAAAGCTGAGGAGGAGAGGCTCCGTAAAGCCATCGAGGCTGAAGAGAAACGTAAACAAGATGAAGCTGAGAAAGCTGAAGCTGATCTAAAAGCGGTAAGTTCTGGAACTCGCTATACTGACATCATATCGAAACTTTCACATTTTGTCGAATTCTAAAGATGCATATGTGTTTCTTTTGCAGAAGGAGGAGGCTGAAAAAAAGGCAAAGGAAGAAGCCGAGCGTAAAGAACAAGAAAGGTTAGAAAAGGCAAAGAAGGAAGAGGAGGAAAGGCTGGAAAGGAAAAAGGCAAGTTACATTTAACCAAATCCTATTTACCTAAGATTTCAAATCACATTGAACTTACCTTTTAATCCTGTTTGATAACCATTATAGAGACTGGAAATGATCATGAAGAGAGTGAAAACAGATGAAGGCGACATTTCTAAAGTAAGCTATATATGTTATATATATATGTATTATATACCATTTTCGCTGAAGTTCTGAAGATACCGATATGTGATATTGACTATTTATTGGATGTGTGTTTTGTTTAATAGCAGAATGGCGCTAGTCCCCTTCAGAGCCCCAATAAGCCAGTAGTGACACCACCAGGTGGCAGCACCCCATGTGAAGAGACTGCCCCCTCTGAAATCCCCACAGCAGGTACCCCTGAGGAGGCCCCCATCACACCAGCCCAGGCCTCTGCCGTACAGGCTGTACAGTCAGCGGAGAATGGCGCAACTACCAAATTCAAGTCACCCCTCCTCCAGCAGATGATGAACAAGAAAAAATTCGGCTCCTCCAACCTCGATGGCGGAGGTAAAACACCCGACGATGACGAGTCTAAAACCCCCGAGGAGGGCCTCTCTGACAAGGAGTCGGAGCCCGCAGAGGAACAGATTAATATCGAGTCCGCAGTCGAGGCTGAAACGCAGCCTCCTGTTGAGACCCAGCCAGGGGTAGAGGAGACGATCCAGGCCCAGGAGGAGCCTGCCATGGAGTCAGCGCCTGCCCAGGAGGAGCCTGCCATGGAGTCAGCGCCTGCCCAGGAGGAGCCTGCCATGGAGTCAGCGCCTGCCAAGGAGGAGCCTGCCGTGGAGTCAGCACCTGCCAAGGAGGAACCGATCGTCGAGCGGGTAGAAGAAGCAGCTAAATCCATCGTGGACTCAGCCATGACTTCCGCTAGTGATGCGTTCGGTGACATTACCAAGGAGAATGGTGACTCCGAGCTTAACGCCGAAGCTGTCCCTTCTCCCACTGAGGATAACAACATTATAGACACAACTACTACCAGTGATAACAAGGAGGCATCCATGGTCTCTCTCGATCAAATAGATCTATTAACTAATACAGCTAGTGTAGAACAGACTAAGTTAGATAGTTCAATCCAAGATAATAGTGATTTATTGATATCCACTGGTGATATTAAAGCAACAGTATTGGATAGTGACAATAAAGAATTCAGCAATGATGACGAAAAGGATATAGACACTGCTGTAAGCGAACAGGCTCACGTTGAGTCCACGTTAATAGATAGTTCCATATCAAATAAAGACAGTGTTGTTCACGACAGCCCGCTAGTGGATACTGGTAAGCTATTAGATCTTGACGGCCCAAGCAAGACTGATGGCCCAACATTAAATGGATTTACCCAAGATGTGGATATGAAGGATAGTAGTGCAGAGTCTGGGTAAGTTTGCTGTTTACACATTTTTGCTCAGCTACTATTATGACAATAATGTGCTTGTAGATGGCCTCATTTTGGTAATATGTATACCTGATAGTTGGATATCTTCAGTGCTCAGAGTTAGATATTTACACTATAAATGTATACCTGTATCCACGCATATATTTGTCCAGACAGTTAAGGAATTAGCTTGCTTGATAACGATATGAATTCATTACGAGGCTTATTTATCGCACTAATTTAATTAACAATGTAACAGCATGGCTATGATAATCTTTGGTTTCTATAATTTACACTAACTGTTGAGTCGCAGATGTGCATTTTATGGATATATATATATGTAACTATATCTGCCCCTTTCAGATACTGATCGAGTGAACTAGATAATGTAACTCCCGCTTTGCCTTATCTTCAATCAAGGGCTACTTTTCTAAATACAAGTACATGGACATGCTAGCTCCCCATTTAGAAAACTTATTAAACTATTCGTGTGAGAGTGATTGAATTCAATCCAATTATGTTCAGATAGAAATGGAATTTGTGCTAGAAGATTAGTCCTTGGTTTTACATGTACTAAATACCTAAGCTGAGCAGTTAGCGCGAAAGCAGACAGAGGTAGGGAGTCTAGAGGGACAGCAGCTCAGTGCTTGTCCTAATCTAACTCATGCATGCATGTTCTCTGAGCTGTTGTTATGTTTTATAGCACACCAGATGAGGGTAGGCTGAACGGCATGGAGGTGGATGAGACAGCGACACCTACGGAGGATGTCGAGAATCAAAACATAATCGACAACTTGATGGACAACTTGGACGCCAGTACTACAGATACGACTGACCTTCTCAATCAAAACAACAGCAGTGTGGAGGAGAACCAGAACTCTACCAGCACCCCTCTCATAGGGTTCGAAGAGACGAGCCTGAAACAGGACAACATAAGCACAGGTAGTGTTGTGGAGCAGTCCACTTTTGGTGCTAGGGATGAGGGTTTTGACATTGTAAGACAGGCGACAGGTGCTAGCGGGGTTGTTAGCGCCAGCCCACTGGTTGGTGGTGGCAAGCGTAAGTTTGACGACACCGAGACGGGGGGCATCACCACGGACCGGGAGCACGACACTGAGATGAGGGAAGAGACGGGCGAGAGCAGTGTCAAGCGCCTCCTCTCAGATGGGGCTGACTCGGATGTGCTGACCTTCACCGCTACAGATTTCGCCTCCGCCAAGTACAAGGAAGGAGGTGATCCTTTCGAGATGGGCAGGTCCGAGCACAGCGAGTTCCACCACACCGCAGACGACAAGAACATATCTACTACCACTACCGCCAAGCACACATTCACCAGATCTGAGAAATTTCCAGAATTAAACCTACAAGGTGACAGTCACCCTAACATTAACCTGGCTGATAAAAACAGACGAGACACTCACGACTCTCTGGAGGTCCAGTACTGCGAGAAGGAGATCCACCTGAGGAGAGATGATGAGCTCGACTCACAGAACATCTCAGAAGATGAAGGTGAGGGGAGGGGTATGGAGGTCTCTGGGGTGCAGCTTCAGATGATCCCACATGTCCCTGTGGCCCTAGGCACACCGGAGGCTCTGCCAGAACCGGACGGCACCTACCCTCTGGGAGTGTCCGATCAGATTCTAGAACAACCGTACACCGACAGAGACATCACCGATACTGACACCGTCGATGTGAGCAATGCCAATGTTATAACGGACGAGCCTAAAAGTGACTCCACTGGTGACCGCCAGGTGGCAGCCCGAGAGGAATCTCCTAAATACTTGGACCGTGCACATTACTCCGATTCATCCGAGGACGAGGATGATGAGGGAAAAGATTTCGAGCCCCTCGGTGAGAAATTCCTGAGTGAGGGATCCGAGGGCGACGGGGGATCTATCAGCCAGGAGACTAACGATACAAACAAACAAGAGGTGGCGCTTGAGACTCATCTGCTGGCTGAGGAGCCTGTGGGAACCTCCTCTCCCCAGGTGTCCCCCAGAGATGGTGTATTAAACCTGTCCACCAGCACCACAGACAGCCAGGCTGGGCTTTTAGCTGACAGCCAATGTGCAACACCAGCTAACGCTATAAAACCCACTGAAACCGACCTAGATCTGAATGTGTCCTCCAGCAGCAGTAACAGTACTACTAGCTCGAGCAGCATAGAGGATTCCTACTCGCTCGGCCACGGCGGCGAGCAGAGGGATCATTTCGGGTTACAGGTGATCGAGGAGAGGGACTCGAGTGGGAGCAGTTTGAGTATGAGCAGCAGACAGGAGCCTCCGGTCAGCCCACGCGTGCTGGAGAGCTCCCTGCTGGAGACAAGCCCGGTCGTGTATAAGGAAATCTCCAGCCCCAGTCCCAGCCCAAAACCCACGGAGAAAGAGGAAGATTTGGACGCCACCGAAGATGGCTTGTCCGTCTCTATAAGTAGTAAAGATGGGTTACTAGACTCGACCTCTGACCTTCCCCCAACCCCCGTAACCCCCGGGGATATCCCAATAGAGTTCGGTTCCACGCCTAGTAGCAAGGAGGAAGAAACGCCAAACAAAGTTAAGGAAACAGTTACAGTAGATGATGATTTTGTAGCACAAACCACAGACCCAGCGGTCGAATCTCAAGTCTCCTCTAAGTCGGCTCCGGTCGAGAGTGAAGACGAGGAGCCGGAAGAGGAGACCGCCATACTTTCTGATCCAGACGCCAAGATGGCGTACGATCAAATAGGTGATATAACCCCTCTAGATGGCGCTGCCAGGCCTATCCATCCCGTCATCACTCCTGACAGGGAGCAGGTGTCTGTTATACCTGAAGATGAGTGGGTACCTATTAAAACAGATGTTGAGTACCACAGGTCCAGCTCCGAGTCGACCGAAAGCAGTCAACTCGCTCAGAGCACGGACAGTATCATGAAAGATGATTTCAAAAGCCAAGAGACGCCTCCTTTTGATGAAAAATCTGACTTTGCCCCTGAAAAATTAAATCTAGTTTCTGAAAAATTAAATCTAGTTTCTGAGTCTAGCCCAATGCAAAAGAATCATATCAGTAGTGAGGAGGAGGAAAAAGTGCCCGAAAAATCCCCAGTCTGTGATCCATCTGCTCCTTTTAAAACATCCGACCTTGGTGAAACATCGACGGTTATGGTAACCACAAGCACTATAAAAGCCTCTTCTGCCCATGTAGAAGATCCTGTGTCTATGTCTAGACACGAGTCTAATGATCCTATGTCATCATCTATGATTGATCATATGTCGTCTTCTATGATAGTCCCCATGTCCTCATCCACGTTTGACCCAATGACGTCATCTATGGTTGATCCTATGACGTCATCCATGGTTGACCCTATGATGTCATCCATGGTAGATCCTATGACATCATCTATGGTAGACCCAATGTCTACGTCCATGATTGATCCTATGACATCATCTATGGTAGACCCAATGTCAACATCCATGATTGATCCAATGACATCATCTATAGTAGACCCAATGTCTACGTCCATGATTGATCCAATGACATCATCTATGGTAGATCCAATGATGTCATCAATGACAGAGCCAACGGCCACCAATCCAATGACAACATCTACTTTTCAATCTGTTACCCAAGAAATCTCTGGTAACACACCATTTGGTGGTGAGTCAATGAGTGGCTCTGATCCAATGACAACATCTATAATGTCCTCATCCATGCATGAGTCTGGTAATTCTGAGTCAATGTCCACCAGTATGTTCGATCCCATGACAGCCTCCGGCTCCCAACAACACTATCCAATGACAGGGTCAATGATCGACAGCCCTGACCTAAACCAAATGAAAACATCAATGATGGATTGCATGTCATCTTCAATGTTCGGAGATATGACTACATCCTCGACAGACCCGTCTTTTGAACAGGAAAGTAGTATATTAGAATCATCTGGTAGTAGTATGGCTGCCTCCTCCATCGAGCCAATGACTATGTCTATGAGTGTTGAAGCAGACCCTCTGATGTCCATGTCTATGACAGGGTCGATGTTAATAGATTCGGATAAACAGGTACTGGGAGGTAATACTGAAAATGTCCAGACAGTCACTAAGCTAGAATCCACATTCCCTGCAGAAGGCACAGATAATTTCTCTTCCCCTGGTGAATCCACCACCTCTACAACTGTGATCACAAGAACGGTCATTACGAAAACCACCGACGAAGGTGACGTCATTTCGATTGATGATAACGACGCATCGGATGATGTGGTGACCAGTGCTCAAGCGTTTACCCGAAGCCTGAGCGATGGGGGTAAGGGAGAGGCTCCGGGGGAGGGGATGGGGGGTCTTAAAACAGTCCATACCGTAACCCGTGTCCTTTCCGAGCCCGGACCAGGAACCGACCCAGCCGGAGTTCTTTCATCTAGTGTGGTGACCACCACCACCAGGGAGACGGTCATCTCAGACCCAGGTACTGCAGAAGTACGCCCTAGTAGCCGGGAGACTGTAATCACAGACCCGAGCACGGGGGAGGTCCACACTGGCGTGGTGCCCGGCCCGGAGGAGGTGACTGGGGAGGAGCCCACCCCCAGCACCAGGCTCCTGTATGATGACCCGGGATCGGACGCGGATGTCGACTCGTCCAGCGTGGATGACAGCGAGAGCGTCTCGAGTGTGGAGTACTCGGGGACCGTCTATCCGCGCTCCCAGCATCCAGGCGGCCAGAATAATGACTTGGACGACCAGGGCGCCGCCGCTGGAGATGATCCCAACTTTAACTTAAACCTGGCGAGAGAACAGGCCCTCGAACGAGGCTACACCCAGAATAACATTTCTAACGCCGACTCTAACGCGGATTCCTCCCCGTATGATGACAGTGACAGTGATGAGGAGTTGGTCCAGCTGCCGTTAGCTACTAATAAGTAGCACAGGAACCAACTGTAAGAGGGTAGGAATAAAATCAATCCTCGCTCACTGTTGTTGGATGTCTACCGCTAGTCTTCATCACCCTCAAATAATTTCACTTGTCTTCAGTCGGCAGAGTCCACTTTTAGTTTGGTTGCTTTCATACTACTAAGTGTTGTCATACTACTACTTGTGTGTAAACCTTAGGTATCACGGATGAATTTCATTATATGATCACCATTTGATTAATTGATTCCGTAAATATTTATGTATGTCAGACCTGTAGACGTGCCTGATTTCATATGGATGTCATATGCATGGCTTATGCGATGAGTTATTTTCTATTCATATATCATGCATCGCATGCAAAACTTATTCATTTGCAAAAACTGCACGTGAACTGTGTTAGAGAGTAATAGGGAGTAAGGAGTATAGATGGACAAAGCTAATCGTAGAATAATATCCAAGAACGAAACAAATTTTCTCCCATATATAATCTGGGTTAAAGGTTTGTAATAACAATGATACACTTGGCACTTTATTTTATGACTAATTGAATAATTTTTCTCTAAATTCATGTTAATTTGATGAAAATCACCTGGTGCCCCTTCTAGACGATTTATGATTTTATCCAAATTGTATATATAGGGTTAAGAATAGTCAAATGTAGGGTGTATAACTTAAAATGTATCTTCCCATGTAACGGAATGTTTATCACAGTGATTATTTGGATGCATACTACCGTTACATGTATGTGCATTTCACTGGGAAAGTGCTATCAAGACTGTGCTCGTAGAAAACTGGTACCGTTTATATATTCTTTAATCTGACCATGAAACTAGTCACAGTGTTATTGAATGTTGGGCATGCTTTATTTTTATCACCTGAATATCGCATTAGTTTTCTTTTTACTTTTAATTCACATTAATACGTTTCCGAATTACTAATTGCTGTTGATAATAACTACAAATTACTGACTAATCATAAGAGTATGCACTGACCATGATATTTTTTTTCTCGTTACAGAACTGGTGTCCTAAGATGAGGTCTAGTTAGATATTAGTTGATATTGCTGCTGCCGTCTGGTGGCTGTGTACCAGAGATGTGGCTTGCGCCTATTGTGACATTGTCTCTACTACTACTATATACGTACTGCTTCATGCATTCATATACGCGAACTACACTGTGTGTGGATGGACATGAGCGATGCTGCAGAGCATCCACCATCGTCCATGAAAATATGCACGTGTTAAGTGGAGGAGAACGATCGCAGAACCTAACAATGGAACAGACTGTGATTCCGACATCATGTTTAACTACAAGGGAACCATTCTTAAAAGGGTGGTTCCGGCAAAGATGGATTAAACCCCACGAGCCCACGTGACTCGTCAAGAAAGATTATTGCACAGCTCCTTAGGTATGAACGAAGAATAGGCGTGGACGTTAAAGATGAAAGCATTTACTACATCTATGAGATATACTACTAATGCCTTTATTGTGTTGTCAGTGTATTATACTACTGTGTAGAGTTGTAATCATTCGCTGTCATTGCTTTATGTGTATACGCATACTGTCGCTCGTGTTAGACTAGAGTAATATAACTATCATATGTTCCCTTACTTAATTGGTTATTTGCATACCTACGTATAAGAAATTCGGTTAAACCAAATATGTACGTGAGTCAGGCGGCCTGAGTATCGTCAGTAGTCAACTTCAGGTGTCGCTCTGTGCCACCAGGTAAAATGTAACACAACCAAGTATTGCTAAAACTGTGTATTCATATACTACTATTGTACTAAAGATCTAGTCATGTAAGTGAACAAAATCCATCTAAATTAATTGACTAATGAATTCATACATGCCCGTTTATATGAAACATGATACTGTTCAACCCTCAGGTTATTCCTGTACCTAAAACGTCAAGTCGTGGTGCTTTTCTCTAATATTTAAAAATTATCACGGTTACTTCCAGGATAATCAATACTAATTTAGCCTCACTAGTCCTCGACGGACCAATAATCGCTACACAAATCTCGATACGAGGCCACGAGAACACATTCTAATGTATATGAATTAATAATTGTTGACACTGAATACTCATGTCCAGTTGATCCCCAAGCTCCACAGATTAGCCTCAGAGAGATCACCTTTGTGGGGGAGAGGAGTCGTACTGGTCAGCCCCTTTCACAGGGACAATGGCTAGGCTAGAATGTGTTTTTAATCAATGGTGAGACTGTTTGATTAATCGGTAATGGTTCGTTTAGTGTAAGCCCTCAGCCCAAAGGTGCATTCTGCTGCTTCTTTTTTGCTCTGCCAGTACTATACTGCTAATGTAGGTAGTATTTGATGTGGTTCGATAAGACAGGTGGGGCTTATTCTCTGCAGGTTGGGATCAGAAACATGATATTATTTGTTGAGCACCAGGCCACCGTTGTCAGTTTGAACGTTTCGCTTTTTCTGCCTCTGCACAGAAAACATCAGCCGATCATATTTAAACGCAAGTTAATTACACAATCGAATGTGATGTAATCGTAGCAACAAACCGACAAACTAAAGTGGCATCTCAGTGCTTCTAAAAGATGATAAGTTATTTATGTAAGGTAGCTTGCTTCAGTCGCAAATGTTTGTTCCCCTCACGAGAGTAACACTTTGTTGTACTGATGTTAATTTCCATTGTCTCATTCACGCCGATCAATCACTAGGTATACTACTATAACGTATACTACTTCTATCTATTCTAAACTTGTTTTGTAATGTGAATAATGACGAAAGAAAGAAACACATAATAATGATTATGTAGGTCTGAAAACTGGTTCAAATGATGTACACTTACTGGATTAGCGCATTAACTTAATACATGATTGATATTCCTTTAGGACGGCAATGCGAAATTACTGTTTTATTTCCTCAGCTAGCCATTCCATGTCATCTCTGTTTTGTTAATGTCGAACTCACTGAAGTCTCCGTTAAGACAAGCATCATCAGATGCAACTCAGTGCAACACAACTGATTTTAATATGTGGTGATTATTTCAAATCCTATTGCATTTTATTATCTGATATACCATATTTTTACTATTTTGTTACAGTTGAACTTATAACCAATCATTGCTAGTCTGTATTGAATTTACACTTGGTACTACCATTGATCGATCGAACAATGTAACTGTAAAATTTAGGTTATAAAGCAGTGATGCTCTGCATAAGTACTTACAAAAACGTGAGTTTTGCTGTATATACATGTATTTGTTATAAACTATGCGCGTTTCCTCTAATGGAGCTCACAATTTGCATTGAATTGACAAACTTATCGATTATAATTGAGGCATTTTCACATTATATTCACACGCACCTTCGTTCCCCAGTATCTCTACACAATATGGTCGTAACGAAACCTGTAACTCTGTTTGAACTCACATTTGATTAACCTCGTAATAATAGTAGTAAAACCACTATACTACTTATGTTTAGTATGTAAGAATGTCTTGAATGTGAAGTAGGGTGCTTTCATGAACTCCCTTACTGAAATGATATGAATTGGAGATTGATGTTGAACCAAGAAATATTCTAATGCCTTGAAAATTGATATTGAAGTGATAAAAAATAAGCTGTAACTTTGTCAAATGCATGAGAAATGGAAGTGAGATTTGATATTGAGTGCTAACTTTAAAACAATTGTAGAACTTTTTGCTGATAGATGATAAATAATATTAAAATAATAATTGATGATGTGACGCGCAAGGCTTTTCGTCATATAATTGGGCTTCTGTGATTTATTTATTTGAATGGTAATAAAGTTTAGTTTCACTTCTATCCCAAGTTTCACTTTATTTGCTAGGTGTTTCATCTTCGATCATTGACCAATAATAAACTACGGGCACAAAATAAACGATGATCTCACAGAATATTGTATTTCCGACATTCATCCATTAAGAATTACTCCGATCCGCCCAATTGACAAGAAAGTGTTCTAGCAGGACCAGTCTCATTTGAGGCAATTGGTCCCTCGGCCAAAAACATATTTCAAAACCAAAGTCAAACAGTTTGTGCAGGCATTGTTTGGGCGTGTCCCCTGTGAACAAGCTTTTATCAGCTTGAAAAATAAGAGCTTATATAAATGCCCGAACTGATAATGGATATTCAAATCTAATAACCTATTAGTTTTATCTGATATTACTCCCTTCTTAGACGAAATATATTTATATCCACCAAACTATCGATCTATCTCTCCGCCGGGAACATTTAAAAATAATTTGAGGTTATACGTTGTTGAATATAACAAACTGAACTGCTGTTAACGACCCTGTTAACTTTGCGCTATTCAATAATTGCGCTGTTGAGCGACTTTAAAGCAAATGAGGAATGCATTCATGTGTCCCGCCAGATGAACTTGGCGAAGAGGATACCTAATACACGGACATATATATTGTCACGCACAGCCCACGGCTTAGTGTATTCAAATCTGAACCTTGCAGGTCGACTTAAATAATTTTGCAAGTCACGACGCTGTTATTGTAGACTAACCGATGCTAAGCGATGTTTGTACTAGCACAGAGCGTCGGCTTCTTTATCATACCTCAAGCGAGAACCTCGACCAAGCTATGATGCGTACTAAAATGGATTTGTTTGAGCATGTGGGAGGGGAGGGGGAACATAGAGCACCCAGAACCCATGTGTGCTGAGAGTTCCTATTCAGTGGTAGATCAACAGATCATAGAAAATTATATGATGGCGCGTAATGATGAATGAAGGCCAGGGCCATCTCAGGCTAAGCGACATTGTCAAACGGATCTGATTTTCTGGTCTTTCTTAATTATTGCGCGTGAAAATATTTCAGAGTGTGTATTAATAAACAATTCTTGATCCCAACGGTACATCAATGCTTTCACTTCTCAGGATATATTTTCGTATGCATTGTTCAAACCCCCTCCAATTAAAGTTAGACTTCCGCGTTTTCCACCTGTTTATACTTACTTGATTTGTTAAAGAGACTCTATTGCCAGCAAAATAAATTATCATTTCAAGTAGTGAAATGGCCTTGTTAGGTTTTAATTTTAATTCTCACTTAAAACGCAGCACAATTTTTCTCATGATGTCGGCATACAAATAACACGAGTTTTAAATACATTATACATTATATTATATTTATATAGATTACCGGGTCATGATGCATGATATGGGTATGGTCAGCGTCACAAGAATTGATTCAAAGACTGGTGTCACGAATCACTTCAATAAAAGAATACTCGCTTTCTGTGACCAGATGACTCATCAAATAACTTGGCCAATCTGAGGTTAACAAAGGGGCAATCCGATAGTGGGAATCATGACTAATAATCTGATGACCAAATTGAATAATACAACAGTGAATGAAAGGAGGTAACCACGCCCTAGGCTGAGTTACAATGACTTAGAGACAATGGTATAAACAATGTCCTAGAGAAAAATAAGACATTATAAAATAAAGAAAAGAATCCATTTTGCGGCTACTTCATATATACATACATTGTATATGTACATGTACATGTTCAAGTGGCGGTTTAAGAACTTAAACAATGCCAGGCGTCCAGTTGTTTAATTACTTTCACGTTACGCCTGAAGGGTGCCAGGTGTTTGTCTACCAGAATCGGTGACAGTCGAGCGCCTTTATCATTATTGACGCTCACGGTCTTACCCCAGCCTTGAGCCGACAAGCCTCGACAATGACCTCCGAGTGTAGGCAGGCAGACCGAGGAATCCGTATGCTGTGTGCGTTTGGTATAAAGGTGCATAGCGCGTCTGGTGGACCGTGGACACAGGAACCGATTCTATGATAGCCTTCTCTTCGTCACTGTGCGTGTAAACTTCTGTGGGTCACACAAGGAATAGCCGCTACTGGTGTGGGTAAAAAGGACACAAAAACTAGGAATTCTTTATTAAGATACTTTAGGACATAATGGCTTTCTCTGCGGAAAGACAATGGTGCTGTTGCGGGTCAAAAAGTGCGACAATGATTGCTGGGACTATAGTCATGGTGAGTTTAGTTTGATGCAGGTAGTTAACTCAAGTCTAAAGAGACTGTCTTTCCTCGATCACTTCTTAGGAAATTGAATTGGCAAACTGATGAATTTTGAGGGTCACTGTATCTAGCTTATTTTGATTTGATTGAAAATAGAATTAATGATGTTCAAGAATGTTTAGCTATCGACGATTTTGTCTTTCAGGTAATCTCCTGCTTTCAATTGATGCTACATATTCTAATTTACGCTTATTCTGGAATTGAAATCGTTGGTGAGTGCGCATATATATAGGCCCTATCTGATACCGTTTTTTCCACATTCCTAAATTATTCTTGTTTCTCGGTGTTGTTCAAACTTAAATTTATTATAAATTAATAGCTGCCTTGTTTGCAGCTGAATACATCAATTTTATTTAACAACGATGATAGACCCGTGATGTACTGATTTAAATATTGACTTTATAAATAATCCCTCCGCTTCATCGTGTT
>JAXGGS010337394.1:0-13402 GCA_035585475.1 Armandia brevis
AGAAAAACTATTATTTTCCATGTCAAGGAACAGCTTGACGTAGACGATTTTGCTCAGACGCTGAATGGATTTACAGTGCACGAGCAGCAAGTCTTGCTCACAATGTTTAAGCATCATGCCCGGGTCTGCAGGGGTTGCTGAAACAAATTTCAGACTAATTTGAACTGCATTTAGCTTGTAGAAACACCACCTGTTATGCATGTATGAAATCAACATTGTTCTCATCAAGAAAGGTTATGGCAAAACAAAAATATGAAACAAAAACATTACTTAGGCTTGACTTACACTTGACCTTGTAGTTGTGTCCGCAATTGTAAAATGCCTGAATTGTTTCTTTTTTTTGGAAGTGGCTTGTATTTGATGTTTGAAATTGTTATGGAAAAAATATAAAAATAGAATGACACATTTTACTAGATTTTATATTTAGTAACTCTGGAATGACTGGACAAAAATATGAAATTTTAGAGGGTTTTTTTCATGATATATTTTGTTATTGTGTATCGAGATTACTCGGTTGTTTAAGAGCGCGTTGAGTACAACAGACTAAGGCAGAAGATAATACTAGTAAATCAATGGTGGTATTGGTTGGACTTACGTAGAACGGACAAGATCACTCAGTCACAGAATAGGTAATAGTTTTCTTGACACGGTGAAAACTTCCAGGTAGCGATACATAGAAAATGAATGACAACTGGATAGCGTCAAACTAATAACAGGACATTTCGAAAGTGCTTTCCACATCTCCAAGATAGGCCCCTTCACTCTCAGTTTACTAACAACAGACCCCACTACTGGGGTGTCACAGTTGTACCGTGTGGATCCACCTGGTGCCGCTGCCGACTGATAATAACACAGAGCGTTCTCTGATATTGTCAAACTACTTCCAACCCGTATCTCAAAATCCGCCAACCTATCTTCGAACCGATATTCGAAAGAGGGGCATCAAAGGTTCATTTTCGGTGGTTTAGTGCAATTTGCAATTATGAAAATCTGTACGAATACTATACACACCTGCATTGGATGAAAATAACAATCCCAAACAGCCTTGGGTAGAGATTCTATCGAGTCCCCACAAGCGCACTTCAATTGACAGTCTTGGCGACAGTGGTCATCCCCTGCATATACCTGAAAGACACAGATATAATTCAAAGCTAACGTGTTTGCTTAGGAAGGCCTCAATAGAAAATCACAAGATTCGTACATTTTTTTATGTAAATTTAAAGTTACACATACTTACAATGGATGCCAACGATCGGGAACACATACGGCATTGGTTACTGCAGCACGTCTACGTCAGTCCGAAACACAACATTTGACTTGTTTGATAAAGGAAACAAGATTTTGGGAGATATCAAAGGTCCCATCATACTCGAAACAGTCTGTGAATGCAGGTCCTGAAGAGGTTATTATTCAAAGCTGCAAAGAAACCATTTATTACCGATGGATGATTTCAGTGCAATAATACGTGTCGACGTATTACCTTACTACCTGGATAACCGCTGGTTGGTGGTTGCCGCAAAGACATTTTTAGCTTTCCTTGATCGTTATCTGAATAGGACTGATTAAATAACGGTTACACCACCGTAAAGTCTTTTATTTTCAATGTCGTGTTAATCAAATCAAGGAATTACATTGGTTTCATACCTCCGCGATATGAACAAATCCATGGCATTGATTTCTGCAGGCAAGGAATTTGAATTCGGAAAAATATTAATGCGATGTCTTGATGACCCCGACAGATGTTTCAATCCGCTGCGAATAGCTCAGATCTCCCAGAAAACATCCAAGATCGTTAAACAGCCCATCAGAACTGGCCAAACTATATGATATATAACAGTGCAGTTGTGGATAATGTGCAATCAATTAAACATGAAGTCAATGATATATATACTTCCCGGTGAGAATAGTGACAGGTTACCGATTAATTCACTGAATGTTGAACTTCACCTGTCTACGATACAAAGGTTATACGAACCTGTAGAAAGTACAACCATGTACCAAACCCATCGGATTACTGAGTGATCGTGCATTTCTGTCGCAAAGCAGTTGCTTATCATGATTTTGTTTAAAATAATAGAACAGTGAACAAACCGATGTGTACTTGGTACTCGATCTATCCAAACGCAGGAAACTAAGATATTGTAAAAACTATAAACAATCATTAAGTTGTATGAATGTATCTAGGTTACGCGCTGTGTTCATCTAGACTTCAATTATATGGTGAGCCAATTATTGGATAAACGGATCCAATATTGTACTAGCTGTGACACAAGCTGCTGAATAAATTAAATTGTATACGCACCTCGGTTGATCGAGTAATTAGACTTTAGAATATATCACATGACTTTAAAAATGTCAAGGCAGGCCTTTATATTCACTGATATAGCAGGAATTCATATGTTTGTTCACAATACGCTTTCTTAAAAACTGAAGCATTATGATAATAAATTAATGAATAGCTGTTTTTATTATTAATTCGATATAATGGCATCTAAGCTAATACATGCAATACATATTTCAGTATAATGAATGTATCAGGTAACTCACCACACGAAGGTAATGCTATATTATCAATCGCTATTTTTTCTAGCATCTTCATTATAATCATATTTTGTTGTGATTTTTGATATGACCGTAGCTATTCCACAGGCTTTCCAACTACATTTCTGAATAAATAACATTTTCCACAACCATGACATCATCATCTATAGAACTGCCTTCATGTTTACGTTTCGGCACAGCGTAAATCGGTGGTTTAACTGTATCAAGTTCAGCGTAATCACCTTCTACTTTATCACCAGGTGTAGTGTAGCCTAGACTGTCCACAATGGTGTGATGGTCGGGTAGTGGGTTGTCATTCTGGTTGCTTGTTGACTGTACGCACGGGGACACAGCGGCTACAGACACAGGATCTCTATCGGTTGTACACACTTGCTGGTCTGTATCAGATCTTGTCACATCACGTTTCCTGTTAATAGTAATGACAATAAGTATACATGTTTATATGATGCAGTAAGAATGCATCAATTCTAACAGTTTCTTACCTCCATAGTAAAATTAAAAGGATTGCCAATATAGCTAGTAGAATAGCAAAAACAATTCCACTGACAATGCCTTAATAAATAGATTAAATTAGGTTAAATCACAGAGTGCATCAAATAATTTGCAGAAAATATAGCAGGTTCTTAAGTCAATGTTAACCTAGAATCATGGCAGTGTTATATGCTGTGCTGTCGGAAAAGGTTGTATCCTCAGTCGGGATTTGCATTAACTCTGTACTTGTGTTTGGCCGAATAACCCATTCTTTGGTAACAACCTCGGTCTGACGGCCACACCTGGCCTGATACGTCTCATAATCTAGTTAAAATCATAACTATTTTAGTGGCATTTGGAGATAAATTTTGTTGACAACATTGAAATCCAGATTACATAGTCCTAGCATTTACCTTGAAACCAAACCGTATAATATTTACTCTGGTCATTATCATCTTTTATAGTCCAATTAAGTTTCGGTTTTGCTTCATGTTGATCAATATAATCCAAAAGGGAATCGGGATGATCAGAAACCACATCACCTTGAAGACCCGATCGTTTAAATTTGGGACAGGCGTTGGTGTGTTGGTTGAGTTTACCTTCGGGCATTGCTCTGGCGCATACACACTCTAATAACCTTTCATTACTTTTGAGTTCTTTAGAATATGTCTGGAAAAATATGCACAATAACCGTGTACATATACTATAATCTACAAATATGTTTCCAAAACCTCAGTTTGGAATGATGTCATTAAAAATTTATATTAACGTTAACTAGTGATTCCAATCCCTTCTTGATAAAACTTACTATTCCGATAACTGGCATACACTGGTGTAAACAGTTTTTTCTGCACTCATTATAAGAAAAGCTCGATATATACAAATCATATTGAATTTTGTCCTGTGACAATCAAAATTTCCCCTCCTGGATAATACCATTCTTCCCAAAAATGCAAAGTCTATTGGCGTTCCCTGCAAAATCGTGAGATAATTATAATACACATGGCGCATATGATGTCTGTAGATAGGGAGGGGTGATGTTGTCAGATCTCCCAATTCACACTTGATTAAGAAATAATTGTTTATTGAAGGCTGTACAACTTACAAAATACAGCAGTCGCTAGTTTGGTAGTAAGCCTTAGTCGAAACTCAGGTGCATCATATTCGCACATTTTATCATCTAAATGGTCTGAAATTTCTGGCTCGTGATCTCCACATAAACAGTTTAAAGTGCGGCATGAATCACCTTCAGATCCATCACAACTATCTTGATATGCCTGAAGTCCAAAAAACCTTAAATAGTTTATGAGAAACATACGACAACAATTGACATGTTTGATGATAGAAAACATATGCTAACTTACTATTCCTATGAAAGGTTTAGCAAGACAGTGCTTGAAGCATTTTGAACTGAATTCAGGAAAGAGATCCTTGTATGTACCATCACCCGCCTGAACCATGTAAGGTGTAGTTTGATACCCAAGGGAACCCGTAAAGCAGCCTATCCAACCACCCTCTTTGGCAATTGAAAAAAATTGATCAGTTAATACCTACCTAAAGTGAATACTCATATCATGGAAGGACCATTTTACCTGCCAAGGCTGAACCAAGGAATACTAGCAATATCATACAGCAACGCCAGATGAAATGTCCCATCCTGGAATTAATATACACAGCAGTAATACCGTAGAAAATATAATGTTTTGAATTAGCATTAAGTATGCCACCCTCTTTACAGTCCTAGCGAATACCATATTATTCTGTAAGTCTGGAAATTTCAATGTATTATAAATGTCTCGTTAACTTCCTCATGACCTGTTCAACGTGAACAAAACGACAAAGACACGGACCTCTATCTGACAATCAAGAAATAGGCTAAGTCGATATAGTCATACAAAGTATTGATCTACTTAATATCAATGATCAAATAAGGAAGATTATATACATGTATTGATAGAATCGTGTTTGAACAACTTTCGATCTTATCTGTTTATCTAGACAGGTATGTTAAATAAAAAATAATACATGATACAAGTAAGGCGCTCGAGGGTGGTCCACGATTGCCACCTGGCTCCAGTTAACACTGTTTACAGACAATTGACCTTTCCTATTATTCGTCATGCTGTGGAGTGTTTGCTTTGGTTCCTCCATCCACACGCAGTCGGTGATCATGGTGCAACCATAACTTTCCCTAAATCATATATGGAAATCGGTGGTGAAAATTTTGGACTATGATGATCAGAGCCATTTTTGGTCTCTCCAACCAATCTTCTGTTACTGCTCTCTACGGGGAATTCGGGACTTACCCCATCTATATTGCGGATCTAGTTCGCACCTATAGTTACCTCATTTACCTTAAATCCGCTAAAGCTGCACCCCTTGTCAAGGCTGCGCTTAGAATCTAAAATAAATTAAGTAAACCTTTGGCCTACTGCTGGGACCACAATGTATTTGACTTAATCTGCTCTACCAAAATTTACACTCTTTGTCCTATGGTACCTCAATGTGTGTCAGAAGCAGGTTATGTATGATTGTCTAGGCTAGGAATTCCGTCTCACTTGGATTCAGAACATGAATGATCCGTTCACCCCGAACTTCACTGCCATGAGACAGGCCAAGACCATGTTGGCCCCTGAGAAATATATTTATAGCACCAGAGGTGCTAACCATAACCCGTGTATAAAATTTAGCATTGCTGACAATAAATGAGATTTGTCACTTAGTGATGAATATCACATTCCATGTCCTAATCAGTGTACTATGTGTTGAAAGAGTTCTATGAACGAGATTCACACTTTGTTCATCTTCATGTCACCTATAAAATCAATCCAGTCACTTACTCTAAAGCTCAACCTGATGTCTCCTTATACATGTAATTTTTATCAAGATATTATGACTCACTTTAAATTTCGCTCTATTGCTAAAGAGTAAAACTTATCATTCTATGGCTTATTACTATAGTACATATAAATATTTATTACAGTATTCACATTTTATTATTTCGCCTCTTTCTGTTACAATGTTTGTTCATTAGAGCCAAATTATGTCTTTTGACTTTTAACAGTGAGACAAAAACGGACCAGCAAATGACCACGGACCTGTTTAGCAGCATAAAATAGGGGTATTTGGAGCCAAACGTGACTCAGTAAGCAATGACATGGTATGCTGATCAATAGGGTTTGGTTTATGGAACAAGATTCATAGTAAATACAATATCTTTATAAAGCAGGTTTATCACATATATAAATTGAACATGTTCATAAATACAATAGATATATATTGTCCCCTCCTGCTCCTCATAGAAAGTCGTAAATCAATAATTTAATTGTGGGTATATTTAAAGGCCTCTATGACAGTTAATCGGGCAAGGCATATACTTGAAAAGAATTGCACGGAACTAAGGTAAACTTTGTCATAAAAACATAGTTCTTAAGTGCCTGTCTGTTTCAAAGAAATATATTAGTGCAGTAGTAGACATTTTTATCATAGTATGAGACACGTGCAACATATGAGCACACAGAGACCTAATAACAAAAATAATCAATAACCTTTTTTTAAGCACTGTTATCAATGGTACAATTAGCACATGTGGTACACAATTGCATAATTGAAGTGTTTACTTAATCAATAATTTGGCTTGGCTGTAATTTAATGATGAATAATTTTATTCCAATAGTGAAAAAAAGGAATTCCATTTGAATGGTCACTATGCACAAATAAATATTCAAATATTTTGATCAACACTATCGGTTATTTGTCGAGTACACTTACAATTTCAATAATTCAGAAATATAAGTGCGTCAAACAACTCGTTTAGGCAACTGGTTACACATCATATAAATGCTTAATTTATTCATGATGCTTTGATATGCATATTGAATGGTGGGAATCCTTTCATATTTCAGATGGTGCAGCTTTCATCAATGTAGTTTTCGTCAGATTGGAAGAAGAACGGTTTGCAATTGAAAATCACCTGACTGATGGATATCTACATAGAAGTATATACCTTCTTAACATTAATACTCTCATCTCGACGAAATGGCCTTGTTAGCGGTATGACGAAATTGTATTTTTGTTTTTGGAATGTATTCTAACCAACTGAGTTATAGTTTTTTATCAACGACTTATCCCTCTCATTCCAGGAACGTGCTTCGGCCAAGTTGCGCTTTACAACAATTCATGCTACTTCATGCCAACACCAGGGCATCACAAATTCATGAATGATTATTACTACTCATGCATCGCTACTTCCAGTGGATTGGTTGTCAATTCCCAGAAGGAAAACAATTTTGTTCAGCAACTGTATGTTGAGATCTCAAAATATTTACCAAAATTCGCTGATGAGAACCATAACTATATTTCACAACAATTTTTTTCCAGATCTAATTGTGAAACACTGTGGTTGGACCTCTATTTTGACATTTCTAAAAATATATGGATATGGTTTGAAACTAGAGAAGCTGTGTCATGGTCGCCTGTCAACTCAGTTTTGGACTCATCTGCACAAAAGATGTGTGGAATAATGTTACCAGATGGCACCTGGGCCTCCGCTAATTGCTATGAGGAACATCAGATAATTTGTAAGAAGCCATTTCCATGGCCTTCACAGACTGGAACCACAGCGTTTCAAAACACCACATGTGATACAGTTTCTTCAACTATCACTGTCCTTGACGCTAATTCTACAACAACAACTCTTCCTATGACCACTTCTTCAACCACTTCTATTTCCGATACAACTACTTTAACTAACGCTCTCTCTGACCCTACTACAAAAACCATCAACTTTACTGACACCCCTTTGACAGCCACCATGCGTACTGACACCACCTTGACAACAAACACTTTCCCTGACACCACTTTGACAACAATCAATTTCCCTAATACAACCTTGACAACAAACACCTTCCCTAACACCACTTTGACAGGAAACCCTTTTCCTAGCACCACCTTGACAAGATACACTTTCAATGACACAACCTTGACAAGATACACTTTCAATGACACCACCTTGACAAGAAACACTTTCCCCAACACCACCATGACAACAAACACTTTCCCTAACACAACCTTAACAACAAACAAGTTCCCTAACACCTCCTTAAAAACCACCACTCTCCGCAACACCAACTTGACAACCACCACTCTCTCCGATACCAACTTGACGACGACCACTCTCCCGAACACCAACTTTGCAACCAACACTCTCTCTGACACCACCTTGCCAGCCAACTTTCTCTTTGACACCAACTTGTCAACAACCACTCTATTTGACACCACATTGACAACAACCACTCTCTCTGACATCTTGACAACAACCACTCTCTCTGGCACCACCTCGACAACCAACACTCTCTCTGGCACCACCTTGACAACTAACACTCTCTCTGACACCTCCTTGACAACAAACACTCCTTTTGACACCACTAGTTTGAGAGAAACTTCCAGACAAAAATCGATACATGTGTATCATAAAACCCAAATAGGAAAAGACGATTTCGCTCAAACACTGACAGGACTTACGAATCAGGAACAGCAAATTTGGACCAAAATGTATCAGGTGCATAGACGAATGAAGCGGTTGTGCCGAAAATTATGAATTAACACGAGGCGACGGACAATGAAATGCAAATTGTATCTATTACTGGCTTTCGATATCTTTATTTGTCTTGCTTTGAAGTTTTAGGACCTTACCCTTAAATCATTATCATTGAATATTGGAAAGTTTTCAAAAAATTCAACTCTCATCAAAGAAATCTATCCCAACTGCAACACTGTGTCCTTGCACTTTAGCAATGGCTATGATATGTACCTTTCATGTTGTTGTTGCGCATATTTCTTCTTTCATAGCAAATTTATTGATTCACTTTAAATAGTAACAACACAGAGATTGACAATGAATAGTGTGTTGAATTCTTAAACTTGTTCAGTACATATACGGTTGATACTGAAGTGTAAGTGAGTAAACAGATATATCTCGCTGAATTAAAGATTTCAGTTTATAATCTAAAAATATACACAGTATGTCGTCACAAGTAAAGGTTAAAGAAAATGATTGCCAAAACAGACTATGATAGGCGATAACACAAATGAGAGTATTTAGAACGTAGTAAACTGATTGTGTAAACACTCATTCACATTGAATAATCACAATCAATAATACCAAGACGGAGGAAAAGCTTTTGACTAATTCTTAGAAAGTCCGACTACATGTTATTTCATCAAGACAAGTGTCATCTTTAATCGGAATGCTACAGAGATGTACTTTCTGTACTCGTTTCAGCTGCGGATACGTAATGGCCTATGACATTTTCCGACAAGAAAACAGTGATCCTGCACGGAAGATACCACATTGATATAATAAATTATACCCAATGCATGCACGAACATATACGAATGTCGTACTTGTGTCAGTCATGAAGAATCGCTGGTATATAAATGTACACTCGTTTTAATTGTCAGTCTCGCTGTTATTCAGCTTATAATGCATATATGGTTGAATAGATATCTGCCGGACACATTAGTCAGGTCCCATTATACCCACGCAATTGTCTAGGTAGCGAAAGGGTGATAAGGTATAGATATAATGTAAACATGACAGTCAAATAATATTATATTGGTAATTATATTCGTTACAGCGTTTAGAATATAATGTATGTTATTATAGGTACACATACGACGGAGGAAGTACGCGTCATACGTTGGCGTGCCGGAATGACGTAGCCACGTCACGGCACGGGGTATATAAGGAGCGTACGCGAGGCTCTCAGCGTCTCGGCTAACTGTTTCTCACAGCGCTAACGCAAAGTTTTAAAAAAAATGTCATTCATACCATGCATGTCATTTGTATCTAATTACAATGTGTGTTTTGAATAAACTCGTCGGTTCCTGGCTGTTCAAATGCACTCATTTGTCACTCATATGTCAGCTTTACAGACAGCTGTAAAGTGTAGAATTATAGTGTAAGCCTTAATTCATACCTCACCATTTATAAAACGAAGTATAGTTTATATAATGATGAGATGGTATGTGTACTTGGTAATAACAGTTATTATGAAAAGCAGAACATAAGTAATATAGTTTAATAATACATAGCGTAAATAAACTTATTCACTTTTTATTTTAATATGGCATGTGTACGATTACCTTACATTGGCACATTGAGATTCAGATCCTCTTCAAAATAGTGTGAACTGCTATCAGTTAAAGTTAAGAATGTTATCCTGCTAACACTACTGTGCTCCCAGCTGAGTGTGTCAACAGATGAAGGTTTTGAAATGTAGAAAGTAGTTTAACATCGATCAAATCATATCATATCATTGTCTAAAAATGCCATTTTCTTCAGATATTTTTCAGATATCTGAGGATGATTAAATAATTTGTAAGTAGAATATCATGCCAATGCAATCATATATTGAGAGGATGAAATAAATAATGCTCTGATATCGGAGGCACATACTTTATATCTATGCTGCATCATGAGAGTTAAATGCCAGGTTTCACAAGCTGAATGTATTCAATAACTGTTTTGTTAATATCTATCAAGTATGATATTTGCAGTATATTAACTTAACTCGAAATTGGTCTAACTGAATTACCCAGATAATATGAACGCGCCTCATCTGATGCCAATTATGAATATGTGTTTGTTGTATCTATTTTAGTGGCTTTTCCAGGTGTCAGACATAGCATAGTTTGGGTATTACTGGCAATTCCAGGCACCTGTTCACGTTATCGTCGAAATACCTAGTGTGTCTTCACCTAGTTTATCCGTCTTTTCAGCCTGTTTTGGTCCGCAGCATCCGAAGCGTCTCAATAATAATTGATTGTATCAAATAATAATTATAATAGTTCAGACTGACACAATGGACGTTTGAAGATTGAAGAAGGATGGCAGAGATCCAACATGACAATTCCCTTGCTAGTTCGATTATCCGCACATTTTGAACAAACCGAACAAACCAAGAGAATATGGATAAATAAACAGAAAGTAACCATCATGCAAAAATGTAGATGATACAGAACTGATATTGCAAGGGCATGTACTGTGCATTCCTCATCACTCAAATACCTATATATATTGCAAGTAAGGCAATGGATACTGACAACATATAGCTAATTTGATATATTTCTGAATGACACAGATATTATTTGCGTAACTTTGAGCTAAAACGATGACACAATAAATGATAGATAGATATTTCACCGCCGTTTAAAAATAGCTACTGAATGAATGAGACTAAACTTACTTAAAACGGATTCATCGACGATGTCTGCAGCCGTAAACATTGTAATAATAGGATCAATGCAAACAATTCTTTCTGATCCTTTTATTGATTACTTCGCTATGCATTGCAAAATTTGGTATCAGACATTCTATCAACACTTTAGGTAAACAATATCATAATCGAAGCATAAGTTTGATCTATATTTTTGACTAGTATCTAAATATTTGAGGCTGAAGATTTTATTGCAATCGCGAAGAAAAGGATTGTTTATCACATATTAGTGAATGTGTAATGCAATGCTAAATTATTGATTCCTGATATTTTATTTGACACTTTCCACACTTCTCTATGCATAATTGATACTATCTGCATTTCTACACCTACATTGAGTATAGTTTATGGAAAATAACTTCGATGAACTTTGCCATTTATTTCCTTTAACTTAGTATACACAGGTGATATTTACACCTGTGCACACACAATTTCAATACTTCTCCTATTTAAGGCATCCTATGGCATGTTTATGTGACTGATAACACATTTTTTATTGGCGAAATAATTAATGTGGCATTTTTGTATATTAGATGGCATGATTCCTTGCATATTTCTGGTGTCGTAGCTTTCATCAATACAGTTTTCGTGAGATTGCCAGTTGGACAAGCGCACTTTAACATCCGTCAACCAATGGACTCCAATATAAAAACATATTTTATTTTTACTTTGGTTACCACAGTTCAGAGAGCTATCCTTGCTAGCGGTAAATCAATTAAGTCCTTTATCATTCTAAAATTCATCCTCATCTAGACTGGCTAAAGTTAATTTTTGAATTGTCATTCTTTCTACAGGAACGTGCTCTGGCCAAGTTGCGCTTTACAATGATTCCTGCTACTTTATGCCAACACCAGGGCATCATAAACGTAATCATGATTATTACTATTCATGCATCGCTACTTCCAGTGGAATGATCATCAATTCCCAGGAGGAAAACAATCTCGTCCAGCAACTGTAAGTAAACATTTAAAACACAAAGTGTTTTTACCACAAATGAAAACAAAACAAAATACCATAAAAACAAAACCTTATTGCAGATCCAATTGTGAAACACTTTGGTTGGACCTGTACTACAGCAGTAATATGAATATATGGGAATGGTCTACTACATACAAACCTGTTGTATGGTCGCCTGTGAACTCGGTTTTGGATCCAACCAAAGGGTATTGTGGTTTAATGTTACCCAATGGCACCTGGGCCGCCGCTGATTGCTTAGAGGAACATCAGATAATTTGTAAGAAGGAATTTCCTTGGCCTTCACAGACTGGAACGACAGTTTTTTCAAATAGTAAATGCAGTACTACTTCTACCTCAACAACACTCCCTGATACTACTTCCGCTACAACCACCATTCCTGATACCACTTCTACAACAACTATCCCCGATACCACTTCTACAACGATGATCCCTGAAACCATTTCTACAACAGCCATTCCTGATACGACTTCTACAACAACCGTTCCTGATACCACTTCTATGACCACCATTCCTGAAACCGCTTCAACATCAACCACCATTCCTGATACCACTTCTACAACAACCACCATTCCTGATACCACTTCTACAACAACCACCATTCCTGATACCACTTCTACATCAACCACCATTTTTGATACCACTTCAACATCAACTACCATTCCTGATACCACTTCTACAACCACCATTCTTAATACCACTTCTACAACCACCATTCCTGATACCACTTCTACAAAAACCATCCAAGACACCACTTTTACAACTACAATTCTTGATCCCACTTCTTCATCCACCATTCCTGATACCACTTCTACAATAACCATCCAAGACACCACTTCTACAACCACCATTCTTGATACCACCTCTACGACAACCATTCCTGATACCCTTTTCACAACAGTTACACTCGTTGATGCTACTTATGCAACAACAAACGCTGACCCCAATACCACTTCAACAACAAGTACCTTTTCCTATACCACTTCTTCTACGACAACTATGCTTGATACTTTAATGGCCACCACTGTCCCTGATACCAATCCTTCAACAACCACTATCTTCAACCTCGTTTCTCCAACAATAACTGACAGCACATCTACAATGACTGTTATCCC
>JAXGGS010337616.1:1648-13397 GCA_035585475.1 Armandia brevis
ACTGGGATGTGACATAAGAGTGGCAGTTGTTGTCTCGGTGGGACTGGGATTTGACGTAACAGCGGCAGTTGTTCTCACGGTGGGACTGGGATTTAAAGTAACAGCGGCAGCAGCTCCCTCTTTGGGACTGGGATTTGAAGTAACAGCGGCAGTTGTTCTCTCGATGGGACTGGGATGTGACATAAGAGTGGCAGTTGTTGTCTCGGTGGGACTGGGATTTGACGTAACAGCGGCAGTTGTTCTCATGGTGGGACTGGGATTTGAAGTAGCAGCGGCAGTAATTCTCTCGGTGTGACTGGGATTTGACGTAACAGCGACAGTAATTCTCTCGGTGTGACTGGGATTTGACGTAACAACGACAGTAATTCTCTCGGTGGGACTGGGATTTGAACTAGCAGCGGCAGTAGTTATCTCGGTTGGACTGGGATTTGACATAACAGCGACAGTAGTTCTCACGGTGGGACTGGGATATGAAGTAACAGCGGCAGTACTTTTCTCAGTGGGACTGAGAATTGACTTTACAGTGCTAGAAATTATCTCGGTCGGACCAGGATTTGCGATCTCAGTGGCAGTTGCTGTCTCGGTGGGACTGGGATTTAACGTAACAGCATCAGTTGTTCTCTGGGTGGGACTGGGATTTGTCGTAACAGCATCAGTTGTTCTCTGGGTGGGACTGGGATTTGTCGTTACGTACGCAGTAGTTCTCTCGGTGGGACTGGGATTTGACGTTACAGTGCTAGTGGCAGTAGTTATCATGATGGTTGAGGATGACTTGACTGTGCAGATATCCTCCTGAATTGAATCACTTGGTGATGTTAAGCAACTGAAAGATATTCCGCTTGGATCGGTCGTAGTCTCCAGAGGCTCACTGACTGAAGAAATGAAATTATTCTAATTGTTTAAAGTGTACAAGGCATTAAAATAAAGATCAATATTACAACTATTATATTCATAATAAACACAGATATATGCACATTCGTTAAAACCCTATAACGGATAAATTACAGATAGAACTACCTAGATTAACACATGTATATTCCGCCACCTCAGACCAGAATTGCTGATCGTCTGTACAAGGACAGTGGAATCTTTTAGCCGGAGAACCATCCTGGAACCGTGTGTTATTTACACATGTGTAGGTTATAGTCTGGTACTGGTTGTCTACCGTCATCACTGCGTTATCTACATACACTGCCGAGGTTGTGTTACATTCAAGCGCTGGAAGAAGAAAGGAAATCGTAGTCTGTGCAAATATAAAGGATGTTTCTTTGATGCTCATAAATTAATTAATCAATTGTATAGATTACTTATGACATAATGGTCGAACAATGAACTAAATAAGTTAATCTCCAGATACAGAATAGCTTTATAAGCCGGTATACAACTTTTATATTATCCGACCGCAATAACAGTATTTCTAAAACAATAGTTAAATTAGTAAGTTTAGGATAAGTGATCATTGTGATTCAGACAACTGATATTCATTCAATAATTACCTGAATTTCTCTCACACAGGTATTCAGAGGAAGAGGAATCAGGATTATCAGTCAACCATCTGCCGGCAACGTCCAATGAAAGTCGGACGGACCGAACTTTGGGATCATAAGTTTGACCATTCTCATTCTGCCAGTTTGACCACTCGGGGTAGGAACCATCAGCCCAGCGGTATGTGCCGAGCACCGGGCCGTTTAAATTCAACTGTGCGCCCGCATCTCTAATAGAAGGACATTTGGATGTAATATGTTACGAAGTATAATACACATGTATGATGGATACTTAAATGCGGACAATAGTTCGAGTATTTTAATTTTGGAAGCAAATGATCTGTTAACTGTTGAACATTCAAAAGTCGAAAAGATTTGTAGAGCCTACGTACCGAAAGTCGCATATATCTGGAATTTCTGACGTCGAAAGGATTCGAGCCTTTTTCGTACACGGTGATCCTTGTAGATGATATTCGAAACAGGCAAGATGTCTTTCTAAAATGGAACTTTATGCTTTGATAATTGTAAAACAGAAGGTTTGCCTGATGTATCATCTATGACATGTTATCATGCTCTCGACAGTTAGTATGATTCGGACTATTGGAACTCACCTTGAACGTATCTAAATTCGAAATGCGTTGATTGCATTGAGTTAGTTGTAACTTCAAAATCATACTCGTTGAATAGGTCACACCGCAATGTAGATTGATCATAGCGGATGGCACTGAAAGAAAACCAATACACCACTGAATTTGGCGAGAACCCTTACATGTTACTATCTATACCAAATGTTTTGTACAAAGGTAAACTTTGTTACAGCCACTTTATTGTAAGAACAATTATAACAAATTACCTGCAAAAGAAAGCCGATTCACGACGGCAAAATCCACGACATACATCCAAAGTGGAAGCCTGCGTGCTCATAAACTCAGAATTACCAATAAAGACATCGCTTTGATGAAATCTGTCTGTAATCAATTACTCAGTATTTAACCAAAACACTGTCATACAAGTACAATATTAGTGCCATTCTCATCACCAACTATACAAATAAACACTACTAACCATGTGTGATTCCAAGACAGCCCTCTGACAGATTGCTGCACAAGTAATCTGATAAAAAAACAAAATTCAACGTAATATCATAGGACAATCTTAATTCTATATAATGTTGAAAGGAAATGTTGATGATACTTAAATAGACATTAGACCTGGCTATATGTACTATTCTTCGTAGTAATTAATGTTGAATGTTTTGAACCTCATGAGGTACTAAACATTTTAACAAGTAATAAGATGTTATTGAAGTTTTATTGCCTCACTTTGGCGAGACTGGCACAGGACGTGATGACTCCAAGCACAACAGTCCCGTGCATACCATTTCTGGTTACGTGACCAAATAGCTACACAATCTTCTCGCTGTGGCAGGTTGATCTCTCCCCCAAGTGGCTCACTGGATTTCCATCTCTCATACGTTAGAACCTTACTGGAATGAGTCCATCTGTAAACTCCTTCTGTGTGACCGTCTGTTAATCCGATCCAAATTAATCCATTCGAGAGCCATGAGCTGAATATTCATATGATACGGTACGTCCCCAGACAAACAGATGAAAATGATTTTATTGTGAAATACGTTACCAACAAGGACACCTACCTTATACTGGGGAAAACCATATCGTAGACTTCCTCATGTTCTATCACCGCCATCTGATAACCGCGAGTCTGACAGAATTGTCGAGCTTCCCACCAGGACATGACGACATCCTCGTACAGATGATACTTAGCATTTATCTGGGTGGACGCGAAAGATTCAGAGTAATCTAACGTCCAACCGTTACCTCTTTGTCCGTATATCTGAAGTTTAACTGTCATGGGATCTGCTGAAAAAACCATGACTGTTTTTATACAGAAGAAAGTGAGAATTAATCGGGAACCTAGTCTAAAGAGTTCCATCTTGTCCTCAGTCGTCGGCAAGACGACCTACATAATCGGCAAGTGCATCCAGACATGCGCTGGAGTTTGTTGTGCGTTATTTGTTGAATCTGATGAATTTTGATGAATAACAAATAAAAGAGTGCAAAATAAATATAAGATTCGTTGAACATTAAATGGATTATTCATTCTGGGATGTATATCATGAAATAGCATCTAACAACGTTTGTAGTAAATGCTATTTTAAGTAAAACATTGTTTGATCTATGTTTCCTCTCTACGGATTTCAATATAGAAATTAATAACAAACAAATGAATTTTGGAAGATGATTATTCATTTCCATTGATCACACGTATCTTATGTTGAATTTACTATAACTCATGACAGAATAGGCACGTACATCACTTTAGAGATTATAATTTCATTTTACGATCATTGAACTTTCCAACCAATTTGATACACCATAATACATATCCGACATAACTATTAGAGAAGCCACCAAGCCCAGTACTGCTCCGGCCAGCATGCCAATGATTGATCCGCCATTAGACTCCACCGAAGTGTCAATCTCTGTTACGTTGGGTTCTGTTGAGTTTAAAAAATAGATGTATACATGTTCTGTATTGCTAACCATAATCATAAGATCAGCACAAACATTACAATTCAGTTTCAATTCAAAACGACCTAATTTAAGGTGACTTTTAGTGCGGCCTATTACTGGTATATAACTGCAATACACCTTCACTACCGGAAATTCATGTGTAATTAAGAAAAAAATATTTATTAATAAATCGATTCGATGAACGTACCAATTCGCAATTCGGGAGTACTGGTCTCCACGAGCCATCGTTGGTACACATACTACTAACATGAGTATTCCTCCCTAGAGAAGATGGCCAAATGTTTACATTAATGGTCGATCCCATGTGATATGAACCACTTAAATTATGTTTGTTCACTACCTCCAGACCGTTCCAGGTGGGTATTGGAGGACAGGAGACCGCTGCAAGGAGAACCAGAAGAACGAAATGTGCAGCAATGACGACGGCGAGCGCAAATAGCAAATAATGGAATTTCAACCCATTAAAAATGTCCTCCACATACTGAGTGTAGCTATACGAGTCCCACTCGCCTTCTTGATCACAGGTGACATTGATGTTGTAGAGGTGACGTTTAAACCAGGTACCCTGTACACAGGAGAGAGTTACTACTGATCCACGGGTTCTTATCATCTCCCCAGTAACAAACATGTCACGTCCGAGTACAATGAGAGGGCAAGTTATCTCTGAAAAAAAGAGATATCCAGGTGTCAGTCATTCATGCACTCTTGCAATTGAAAAATATTTTTAGTAATTTGAACAAAGGAATAGAGCTAACCTTTGCAGAATCGTTGTTCATGATTTCAGCTTCCCGTTTTTCCGCAAGTTACAGAGAATTTAGTCGAGCCATCTTTAGTTCTGTAACCGTCCAGACATCGGTAAGACACGACTGAGCTATAGAGATACCCAGATTGTTTGGAGTTAGCATCAGGTGATTCTATATTCTATATTTCTTTGAGACAGTCTTCTTTTTAATAAATTATGAAAAGGAGGGTACAGAAGTAATTGGTTATTTCACAACAATGGGACAGGACCAGTTATCTGAAAATCAACAAATAGAAGGGGGTGCAGAAAAAACTTGAGAAACAGAATTATGTTTAATTTGTGAAGCCTTACCTGTACAGTTCAGTGTAAACACTTTACCTGTACATCATTCACACCTCTAATTATCTCTCCATGCTCAGGTACAGGCGGTGCAGGACACAGAAAAACTGGAAGCAGAAACATGTGAAATAATCGTTTTAATGATGGTATGCTTTGGACCTGAATTTGGAGAGCATTTGTATTTACACATGATAAAATCGAGAGTGTATAAATCATTCTAAATTATTTACTAATGCAAAATCAATTTAACTTTCCGATTATGAAAATCAAAGTAGTTGTTTCGTTGTTGTTTGGAAATTCAGGTGATAGAAATTAACCGAACATTGCAGAATGTATCCAAAGCAAAATATTGATCTTGATTGATTTATTTGGGAATCTATTCAGCCGACATTTTCGTACTCACCAGAACATTGGTTCACTTCATTCCAGTCCCAAGAGCCATTTACACAAGGTACAGATACAGTAGACTTTCCATTGGGATATCTACGTCCTTGAGTACATTTAAAAACAGCGAATGCCATGCTGGACTGTGACTTCTGTAACATAGTTTTCTCAATATACGGATGAGGCCCACAGGATGATTGATCATTATCTAAAAGTAATTGATAGTCCAGTCCAATAATGTTAACAGATTGAGCCACTCAATTAGTATATCTAGAAATATCAGAAGCATTTTTTAAGTGAATCTGAATTACTCATGCATGTGAGGTTAATGTTCCTTGGTATCAAACTAGACCCGTTCTTGGATGCCAAACACATAACTTGTTGTCCAGGCAGTCCATTTGGCAGTAATTTCCCATTAGGACATTTATAAAAGAATTCTTCACTTGGACGTAGATACACATGCTCCCGATCACTCATTAGTTTACATGTTCTGTCTTTTAATGATTACAAACTGTGAGTCATTGAACAGTTAAATGTTCACATGAACAAACAATACTGTATTGATTTTGCGGGATTGCAAGCTCCATAGTGTTAGGTAATGAGGTATATCATAATGTTACATATTCTATTAATGAAGTTATCTGATACAATACCTGGTACTTGTATCGGTCGAGTTAAGCCCCAAGATAATGAATTTGGACTGCCATGATTCATACAAATGAGAGACCTCCATCTGCCCCCTTCCACCAAAAAAGGATCGTCCGACATCTGACTCCTAACAAGAGCCACAGAGTACAGCAGGTTGTCTAATATCGGCACCAGTGCGTTAACTGCATCGGGTTCTTTCGTGCAACGTTCATCTACAGAAGATTATCATGATCATCAGGTTGAGTCAACATATAAATATCCCACGATTTAGGAGAAAGCTTCATCAAAGGAAGACAATGTCAGATCTGGAATTGCAGTAACCCTTTCGAAGGACTAAATAGTCATGAATTGATGATGCATCAAGGATTATTCTCAAATTGGATGATGTTGTTCGTAATGAAAGTTAGGTTATTTTTCGCTATCATTATAGTTGACACAATTGTGCTACCTTTCATTAATGCTGATTAAGTTGATAATAAAATATTACCTGCAGTTCTTGCTGCTCTTGCTGAAGACAATGTTGTGCTACCGGACATACTCGTTGTTGGTATTTTCGACGATGAAGTGCTTCCTGCAGTTGTCGGTGTTGTAGATAATATAGTGTTACCAGAAGTTGGTGCTGTTTTTGGAGTTGTAGACAAAGTTGGGCTTCCTGTAGTTGTCGTAGGGGTTGTAGATAATAAAGTGTTACCTGAAGTTGTTGCTGTTTTTTGACTTGGAGACAAAGTTGCGCTTCCTGAAGTTGTCGGTGGTGACAGCGTTGTAGATAATATAGTGTTAGCTGAAGTTGTTGCTGTTTTTCGAGTTGTAGACAAAGTTGTGCTTTCTGAAGTAGTCGTTGCTGTCGGTGTTGTAGATAATATAGTGTTGCCAGCAGTTGTTGCTGTTTTTGGAGTTGTAGACAAAGTTGCGCTTCCTGGTATTTTAGTACCATTTTCGATACCAGGCAACCCTGTGATAAGTCATCGCACTCGTAAACTGTTGAACAGAAAGTGACACTGAGTTAATCCCTCGAAACATGATATAGCAATATATGGTGATAGACTATGAAGATGTACCTATTTTCCCCCATAATAGGCTACACGCACAAGCAATTAAAAGAAGGAATGTTCCGACCCTCATCTCACGCTTCGGTCTCCATTCATCGGGGAGAGAAGAGAGCGAGAGAGAGAGAGAGAATGAGACTAGCATTGTATGTTGATAATATGGATAATCGACACCTTTTACGCTTGTTTTGTATTATAATTTTCTTAATGGTGTGATACATGAACAGTACAAACACAACATGGGACGATTCAAACAAAATATGTTAATTAGTTTTCACAAAACACTTTGAAATCTTGCTCCCGGGCGACTTTCCATTTATAAATAAATGTCAAGTAGATTTTACGTCGTCTTTGCAATTAAAACATGAATATTTATATATCTCTTTCGAGGTTAATAGGCGTACAATTTGGAAGTCAGTTCAAATATTTGACTCATGTTTTATTTATGGTGTCTATATTGAATGTATATCGAACCAAGCTACCAGAGTTAAAGGGCTAAAACAATACAAATTTAAACGCAAAGATATCTCAACTCTGTGCTTATAAATTTTTTTACGACACATGCAATAGAACCTTGAACCAATTCAGTAATCTTCATTTTGCTTCAATTAATGTTGTGTTTGAGTTATCTCGTAATAATCACCAATTCATTTAGATAATATTATAAAAGAAATGTATACTTATATGGTATTCTAATGTCATGAGAGATAGTGTTGACCATAGTTGATTGATGAATATATAAATATCATAATTTGATTGATTACTGAAAATATCTATAATATTGGAAATAGAACACTGTTTACATATATCACTGTTAATTTTCTCTATATGCATCATTCTCTGAGGGATGCACACGGTTGCAATTCATCATACAGCCTACTGTCGAACTTACCACGGGAAACATTTATTAAGATTCATTTCTAATGGCAGTTGCTATTTCAACAGCAGAAATAAAACAAATCTTTACATGAGAGCGTTCATTTCTTATTATGCGAATTTCAATATAGAAAGTAATAACAAATAAATGCATTTTGTAAGATTATTATTCATCTACATTGATCACATGTATCATGTGTTGAATTTACTATCATTCGACAGAAGAATAGGCACGAATACCAAATTTAAAATTAGAATTTCTTTTTATGATCATAGAACTTTCCAATCAGTATTAATAAAGCACAGTGCATATCGGCGGTGACTATCAGAGAGGCCACCAATCCCAGTACAGCTCCGGCCACTAATCCAATGATCGATCCGCCATTAGATTCTACAGCAGTGTAAACCTCCGTTATGTTGGGTTCTGTTGAATATAAAAAAATTGCACATATGTTCTGTATTGTCATAATCATACAAAATAGGGTCAGGACAAACATCTGAAGGATAGGCTACATCATGATTGAATACAAAATCCGCGTTGATATGTTATAAAATAGAAAGTTTAATAAACACAGCAGATACACTACAGGAAATCTCCTGCTTACTGGGTGGCCGTGAGTAGAGCTTATCAGCAGATGTGAGCTGCATGTTCGGCACGAGGCTGGCACGGCTGGCTCAACCTTTAATTTACACACGAGCGACAATTCTAACTTTTAAATTAAAACGGGTAAATCTAGGCAGTTTGGATAGATATAGATATATGTCAAGTTTCAATTAAAACATTCTTGATTAAACCGCAAAACCAACATTTGAGATCGGATTAGAATCACATTATCAAATCTCTATGGTGACCGTTAGTGCGGCTTATAACTGGGTGATAACCGTAATGCACATATCGCTTACATAATAAACAATCATACAACCATACCTGTAACTCAGCTAAATTTAGCTATCGTAAAGCTCATCAATAAATCAATTTAAATAATGAACGCACCAATCTCGCAGTGTGGGAGTTCAGGTCTCCACGAGCCATCGTTGGTACACACACTGGTGATATAGTCATCCAATTCTATAGATGAAGTCCATCTGTATCCTTCCCCGCAAGTTACATTAATGGCCGATCCCATTTGATGTGTACTACTTGAATTATGCTTGTTCACCACTTCCAGACCGTTCCAGGTGGGTATTGGAGGACAGGAGACAGCTGCAAGGAGAACCAGAAGAACGAAATGTGCAGCAATGACGGCGGCGAGCGCAAATAGCAAAAAATGGAAGTTCAACCCATTAAAACTGTCCTACACATACTGTGACACTGATTGTAGCTATACGAGCTCCACTCGCCCTCTTGATCACATGTGACATTGATGTTGTAGAGGTGACGTTTAAACCAGGTCCCCTGTACACAGGAGAGAGTTACTACTAATCCACGTGTTCTTATAATCTCCCCAGTAACCAGCATGTCACGTCCGAGGTCAAGGGGAGGGCAGGTAATCTCTGTATAGTAATAAATAAAAGATGGTATCCAGTTCACTAAACCTTATATATAATGTCATGGACACAAAGTGGACAGCAAGAGATTCAACAAATTAAGAAATATACCCTCGCACGATTTAGACGGAATATTCCACTTTCCCGTTTTTCCACAAGTTACAGAGAAACTAGTCAAGCCATCAAATGTTCTGTAACCATCCATGCATTTATAAGATATCACAGAGCCGTAGGGAAACTGGGATAAGGTACGCTGGTCTATTATTGGTTTAGCGTCGGATATATCAGGCAGTCCATGGCACTTTATCCCTAATTCAACTATAATGAAATATTCTTATTCCGTTAATAACGTCTTTTATTTGATAAGGCACTTTTGATATGCAGTACAAGCCTACTTAGGCAAACTAAATAAATTGGTAAAATTCAACAGTTATCACATATACCTGTACAGTTCAGTGTTTTGTTGTCCTTAGTTTCCCAGTCTCCTGTATCAGTACAGGTAAGTACCAGGTGTGATAATCCTGATTGATTAATATAACCAGGTAAACACTTTACCTGTACATCATTCACACCTGTAATTACCTCTCCATGTTCAGGTACAGGCGGCGCCCGACACAGGAAATCTGGAAATAAGTCTTTTTATAGGGATTTTTGTATCGAAATCGAAATGCTCGCAGTGATTAAACCACAATCGAATTTTATATTTAATAAGGTAACTTAAGCAGCTTTGACCCACCAGAGCACTGTGCTACTTTATTCCAACTCCATGAGCCACTCAGACAGGACACCGATATAACTTTTTTTCCATCTGGGAATCGGAATCCTTGTTCACATTTGATAACTGTTAAACTAGGAGTTGATTCTGACAACAAGAGGTGAGCGTTGTTCACATATGGATGAGGCCCACAGGAAGATGGCTCTTGAACTAAAAATAAATGAGTCAAAACTCAAAGCATGCGTCATTTGGGGGTCAACAATTCAAGAAAACTTTTGATCTCAAATGGAACAATGTGAAGACTTAATAATAACGTGCCTGTGCATGTGAAGTCAGCAAACTTAGGCAGCAACACTGCAACACTATCAGTAGCTAAGCACATCACCTGCTGACTTGGTAAACCATCGGGTAATAGCATACCGTGTGGGCACTTGTAAAGGAAGACCTCCCCTGGGCGAATAACCACACGTTTCCCATCATATGTGATCACTTCACACTCCAATTCTGGTTTTAAATATGGAATATTTCGTTAACCAATAATACATTCTAGTTACAGATCGTATCATAATCAAACCGCTGAATAAAGAAGGATTGGAATGTAATACTCATTTAAGTACCTGCTATTTCAATCATTCCACGGATGCCCCATGACAGCAGATTGCTGTTTCCGTGACTGATGCAAACCAATGATCTCCATCTGCCCCCTGCCTGTAGGAAAGATTTGTCCGCCATCTTGCTCCTCACTAGAGCCACAGAGTAGAGCACGTTGTCTGACATCGTCACAGATACGTCACTTCCTACTAGTTTGTCTGCGCAGCGCATATCTGGAAGTACAACAAGACATGAATTAATATCGCTCATAACTTAACAGCCTTAATATAATAGCCAATGCATATAAAATAATTGTAACTTCCCCAACCTGCACGATCCATTGGGTATTCAGGCCACAATATACTATCTGTGACTACTTTTAGGTCAACTGTCTCATCGTGTATATTTTTACTAACTAATCCTGTCCCATGTGTTATGGCTGATCCAGTTGAGTTTGTATCTCTATCGTCGCTGGTTCCTGACATTGTATCCAGGGAGGAGAATTCTGTTTGGCTGTGTGTGACAGATACCTGTATGTTGTTGCTCTGAGAGGTTAGAGGCATATGCGATGATGAAATGCTGTTTCCTGGTCTAAATGTGGGATTCGTCATTCTGATCATGTTACTGGTTCCAAGACTAGATCTGGCAATTGTACTGTCGTTTAAGTTGGAGGACGCTATATAAGCAGTAGTGTCCTCATTAGGACCGGGAGATGACGTCATGTTAGCAGTAGTGTTCTCATCAAGGCCGGGAGATGACGTCAGGTTAGCAGTAGTGTTCTCATTAGGACCGGGAGATGACGTAATGTTAGCAGTAGTGTCCTCATTAGGACCGGGAGATGACGTCATGTTAGCAGTAATGTCCTCATTTGGAACGGGAGA
>JAXGGS010337727.1:17454-41092 GCA_035585475.1 Armandia brevis
ATCAAGATTTTTTTATGAAGCTACTTCGAAACCCTGAGAAGATAATACTCTTACCACTGAGTCACTTAAAAACTACACGTACATGTGTTATCCTATCAGCGTGAAGTCGAAGCTTTATGCCCCGAGGTGATGTTGGAAATTAATTTTGCGACCAGTGATTAAAATTTTCCTGCCAATCCCTGCCGTACTTGTACCAGTTTGACCTTAATACCTCGAATGCACCATTATTAACAAACGTGCACCATCAAATAAATTGATATCCCATATTAAAACGAGTATCCACATATCCACTTGCCTCACCTTTGATATTTGAAATATAATTTCATGCAAGAGTGACACTAAAAGCCAGAAATTGATTTTTCGTCCGATTCTTACACAATTCATCGTGTCTTGGGACCAACCAAAACGTAATAGATTGTCGCTTCGGCAGGTAGATATATATATGTTCCTGACATAAGAAGAGCATATTGTGGGGTTTTAATTAACTAGAATTGAGACATCAACTGTTGTGTGATTGTGATTTAGCCTGGCCTTTCTCGGGCTTGCCTGTGATGTTCTATCAGAGATGTGATGACTTCCCCAGATAATCCGTACTCTCAGCGATTGCTTTAGCTGCATCATTTCACACCTCATCACGTGTAATAGCTTCTCCGCAACCTCTCCGACTCTAACTAATCCACCTAAGTGCCTCAAACCCCTAACTCAGAACGTTGATAATCACCTCAAATACACAGCGTTTTATCTTTTTTACACCCATCCTAATTTAGTTCTGATTGTCATGGTGGCACTTCCCAGCGACTGATGTCACTGTAAGCAGGGATACTAGAGTAGTCAAGAGATGTGTTGCCATGGGAGAATGAGTGTAGTGATGGAGAAGTGTTTGAGTGACAGATTTGATGAGGTGTTAATGAACTGCTTGCCTGCCGTCTTACTCACTTACCCGGGCGTTTAACCGGGCACGAGATGTTACCCGTCACTCATCCATTTCTAGTGCTGCTAATACATCTAGGATTATGTTCTTGCACTTGGGTGGGTGATTTATTGTGAGAAACTCGCCGGAATAGTCGTTCTTTAATTCCCTAAACCAAGATCCCCATTTTCCGTGGTCATGGTGAATATATATATTCCCTTGCCATGTGTATTCATATTCGGTCTTTCTCATATCTACCCGCAACGTTCTGTTAACGATGGGTGTAGTAATGAGAACTGCCATTGGTCATCCATTCTTGTCATATGTTTACATATGATACGCCAAAATGTGTACCGGTATACCTAGAATAACGAAAACGACTCAAGAAACACAGCCCCGATTTGCGTTGGGGTTACAATGAATATACTATTAAATATGAGCAAGCGGTGCCTTGTTCGATTTTTGATACAGCTGGCGCTCAGTGTTAGATATTGACCGGATATCTTCTCTGGGACTTTATTCGTCCATACTGACTTATAAATTCTCCCCTTGACTTTCAGCAGGTGTGTGACACTAGTATTAACGGCTTCTATACCAGCAGTAAATGTCTACGTATGAAAGGCTGTCGGCAGCCTGCAGGTTTCACAGCTGTTCACGCCGAGATTTGTCGTAAACTGTTCCGCACATTCAAGTTCCAATTCACTCCCCGCAGGGTATGTAAATGTACATGTACGTGTATATGGCTACTACGGTTCAATATATCGGTATACCTATGCACCGTACCAACTGACATGGAAATTGACTATCTGACTTTCGATATTATGAATATTGTAAATTGCAATATAGAATGATTTTTCCGTTCCGTATAACAGATATTTGGCACATAAGGAGTAAACTGTCTGATGATGTTATAAGTGATTGTGACCGTGTGATCTTGTGACATGTCCCTCCGCGCTCTCCTGTTACACTGCGCTACGCCTTGGTCGGCACTGAGATCCAGGGAAGAACGCGCGCGCGCCTGGTGCTTCATCTTGCGCGCTTCGCCTGACCTGTAAGGACGTAATTTCTGCTTGCTCTTCAGCTATATTTACAGAAATCACTCCAAAAAATTGGAAAACAGGACGAAAACTGAAGAATCATCGTGAGACTAACTGACGCTTACTCTAACGAAAACGGGACAAAATGTCCAAGGTAAGATTATAGGTTTTTAATATTGAGCGCGACTCAAATACTCAAGGCTGGGTCCTCTGGACCATGGGCCGGGAGAACCGTGAAGTTTCTTTAAAACGTAGGTTCAAGTACCCTGAAACTGTTAAACTTTACAGTAGGGAGACAAACTGAACAAAAAGCAGTTTTAACATCAATTTTGAAGATTATTCATCTTAAAATGATTCCTTAATTAAGAGTCGAATTTCCTACACGTGCTAGTCTCGCACGAGGGAGCAAATCCCTCGTAGATTTTGATTTCGAGAAAATCATGAAAAACTAGTTTGATAACAATTTTCTGCAAACAGTTTTACGGCTAAACATATATAATTCCATTAGAAAAAATTAAGATAATTTAATTACTTAAAATTCCTTTAAGTAACGCTGCCAGTCTTAAATCACGACTTAAGGTGACCTACATGCACTATCTGCGGATATTACATAATTTACGACCGTGTCGGTCCTAGAACCAGATGACCGCACCGTGTGACCGGTGCGCGCTCTAATCATGCGTGACGCTTAACCTTATCGCTTATCTGTTACAGGCATCTCGCTCCGCCACTGCCGCGGCAAGTGAACTCAGAGACAAAGAGCTCGAGAAGGAGGCTTTCGAAAAAGTCAGAAAAACTGAGGAAAAAGAAAAACGAAAAAGAGAAATCTTGGAGAAAAAGTTGGCTGACGCCGAAAAAACTAAAGAACAGATGGTGAAAGACTTCGCCAAACTCCAGAAGGAAAAGGCAGATGCCGCTAGGAGCGCCACAGCTGCGCTCAACGCCGCTGACGCGGCACGCAAGAAGGCACTCGCTGAGCGCGAGTCCTCTGACATCGCCGCCGCCGCAGCACGTGATCAACGTGCGAACGCTATCGCCGAGGCGAAACAACTCGACGAACTTCGTAAGCAAGCTGAGCGTGATCGCGACTTAGCCAAACAAGCTCAACCAGACATTGTCAAGCTATTGGCAGACCAAGAGGTGCGTTTCAAACGCGCCATGGATGAGACGCTCAAGGCTAACAAACGCCCTCGCATCGCTGCCCTCGAGGACAGCGGCGACGAAGAAGAGCGTGAGGCTGAAGAAGCCGAGAACGAGGGCGACACCGCCGACGGCGATGACGATGGAGACGAGCTGGATGACGGACCGAACACTCCTGAGCCCAAAGGCACTGACAAGCCAAAAACCCCGCCGGGGCGCGTACCGCTTTCCGACCCTGTCCTAAGCTCTGATGAGGAAGGAGAGGAAAAGTACGCTGATCCTCTTGACGCGGTACTGGCCGAGGCGGACGCAAACTCCGACTCTGAGAGAATCGCACTCGAAGACGAGGTGCGTCGTCTGTGCAAGGATGACACCAAGAGAGGTGATAAAATCGGAGGCATCCTGGCGGAGTCTCTGAACTCGATGTTAGCCAACCCGCTCAACAAAGAGACACTGAAGAAGCTCAATGAGAAATACCTCCCGCCCTGTGACGTGAGGAACTTGGGCACACCGCGTGCCAACAAGGAAATGTGGATGAAACTCTACCACGGGCCTAAGAAGGTGGACAGCTTCTTAGCTAAATTTCAGCGCATGCAAGTGAAGAGCATGATCCCTGTAATCAAGTTGCTGCGCCGACTGAGGCTCTCGACCGACAAAGTCAGCCGCCGACTTGCAGCAGATGCTTTCAAGCTGACTGCACACTCGTTCCGCTCCTACAACGTCGAAAGACGTAAACGCCTGATAGAGAGGTTTGGTAAACCCTACAAGCTGCTGTTGGATAACACCAAGCCGACGGGCGAGGACCTTTTCGGTCCTGATCTAACTGGCGCCCTGAAAGAATGTCAAGTGGTGAGTAACACCCTTTAAACAACAAATAGTTTACATATGAATATTTACGTTACCTTACAAACGATTTGAATGTACAAACCAAAATCGATTTGAATGTACAAACCAAAGAATGCCTACGTACGCATCTCAACATGCTGGTTCACCCGTACTGTCAATAATGCTATTATTAATAATTTGTTTAGGCCAAGAACATAGGTGGCCGTCATTTCGAGCAAGGCGGTAGAGGCAGAGGCCGCGGAGGTTACCGCGGCAGAGGTCATCGCGGCTCACGCGGTGGCTACAGCAGTGGAGGTGGTTCCCGCGATTTTTTAGAGGAGAGGAGCTCCAGGGGCAGGGGAGCTCATCAAGAGCAGAAATACCCGCCCAGAGGCCGAGGCAGAGGACGCGGATACAACAGTCGCCGCGGAAGCCAGCCAAAGAAAGAGTAGAGGTTGACCAGACCACGACCACCACGACCCCACCGATCCCGACCTGCCCACCGACCAGCCCAATGAACACTCCTACAACGATAACACCACCAGCAACTAAGCCAAAGAAGGTAAATAACAGCTCAACCCCTGATTGTGTTTGTTATTTGCATGATGGCCTGGACCAAAATTGCACATGTCGTTTGGAACAAAGTAGTTGCTCAATTTATTCGAATACTATGCACGATAAATTATCTGAGTTAGAGAATGAATGTTCCCTTGACCAACCCGAAACCCAGGCCCCGTTTGATAAATCTGTATTCAAAAATACTCCCGCTAATTTCTACGCGGGGAAGATTAAAGACTTCCGCGAAAACTGGAAGCGCATTACAACGGACCCATATCTCTTAAAGATTGTGGATGGGTTAGAAATTGAGTTTGAATATGAGCCTTTTCAGGCACAAGAGCCACAAGAAATCCCCTTCAATGCGGAAGACACTAGGAAAATTGAATTTGAGATTTCCAAGTTACTTCGCAAAGGCGCGATCGAGCCATGCTCGTTCGAGAGCGGCCAATTTGTCTGCAAAATTTTCTATAGAGACAAGAAAGATGGAACTATTAGGCTCATAGCTAATCTAAGACCCATCAATTATGATGTATACTACGAGCATTTTAAGATGGAAACGCTGCAACATGCGTTGTCTTTGGTTAGGCCCAATTGCTACATGGCCAGCATAGACCTCAAGGATGCTTATTATAGCATACCCATCGCTCAGCATCACAGGAAATACCTAAGATTTCGCTGGAAGGGGCAACTGTATCAGTTCACATGCCTCCCAAACGGGCTCAGTGAAGGCCCGCGCAAATTCACAAAGCTTTTGAAAGCCGTGTTTTCTACACTCAGAACTTTAGGTTACAGCAATTCAGGATACTTGGATGATTCTTTTTTGACATCCCCAAGTCATTTTGATTGCAATGAAAACATCGCGGATACAGCTTGGCTGTTCGACTACCTAGGATTTACTATCCATCCTGATAAATCGGTACTCGTCCCAACACAGAGACTGGAATTCCTCGGATTCCTGATCGATTCGATCTTAATGATCGTCACCTTGACTGCCGCACGTCGGCAGAAAGTCAAAGAATCAGTGGCAAGCATTTTCAGAATAAACGAATGCACAATCCGCCACTTAGCAGGCGTTCTTGGTTTACTTATTTCCACACGACCAGCGGTACCATTAGCAATTCTGTACTATAAACGGGTAGAATTGTATAAGAATGACATGCTGAAGGAATGTAAAGGTGACTATGACTGCATCATACCGATACCCACTTGGATCAAAGACGAGCTCGTCTGGTGGCATGCAAATATAGATGAGCAGTATCAATCGCTCTTGACACCGGCAATAGACCACACCTTGTACACTGACGCCTCCAACAATGGTTGGGGCGCGTATCTCGAAGGAGAACGCACAGGCGGGGCGTGGTCGTCCAGTGAACGCTTATGGCATATTAATGTCAAAGAGCTAAAGGCTGTTGAATTAGCGTGCAGGGCATTCGCTGCCAAACTGCGAGACAAACACGTAAAATGTTACGTTGATAATATGACAACTGTCTCATATGTAGCTAAGAAGGGTGGTAATAGACCACACCTTAACGAGATGACTCGAAACTTCTTTCTGTGGTTAACGGAAAACAACATCTACATATCAGTAGCTCACCTGCCTGGTATCTATAATACTGAGGCAGACGAGGAGTCGCGTAGAAACTACGACTCTCACATCGAGTGGTCTCTGGGAGACACATATTTCAATAAAATCAATGCTAAACTGGGCCCACATAACATCGACCTATTCGCGTCGCGGATTAACCACCAGATACCTGCTTATGTCGCATGGCGCCCTGACCCTGAAGCCGTCTGGATAGACGCATTTACTGAATCCTGGTCACAACATTTCCCATACCTCTTTCCTCCTTGCAGTCTTATTGCAAGAGCACTCAAGAAGTTGGAGACAGACGAGGTAGACAAGGCGACACTAATTGCCCCTCTTTGGCCGTCCCAGGTATGGTTTCCAACGGCACTCAGACTCCTCCGCGCACCACCCATACTACTGCCGAACCATCGCGATGTCCAGATCCTGAGATCGGACCCAACAGCAGAACACCCTCTCTACAGGCGTTTCAAACTGACTGCATTCCCTTTATCAGGGAAAAAATGCAGGCACGCGGAATACCGGAACGAATTGTCGAATTCCAGCTTGCCTCTTGGAGCGACCGGACAACAGTCAACTACCGGTCGCATCTTAAAAAATGGGGCCAGTTTTGTATCGGCCGGGAAAACCATCCTCTGTTTCCATCTATAGGTGACATTTTAGAATATCTGTCCTGGTTGTTTAATAAACACCCCTGCCACAGCACTGTTCGTGCACACAAGGCTGCCCTGTACACAGTTTTAACTATGATAAACGGTACCAGCCCTCCTGTATCACCAGACATAACCAGAACATTGAGTGGAATGTTTAAGTTGAAACCATCAGTTCCCCGCTACGCAATTACATGGGATGTCGATACTTTACTTGATTACATAAAAACTTTAGGCCCGAACAGGAAATTAAATTTAATTCAATTAAGCCGAAAATTGGCATGCCTTTTTCTATTGCTCACTGGCCATCGCGGCCAATCGCTCCAACTCCTAGACACACGGAACATAAAAGTTACAGAGTTCCGTCTTATAGTTACCCTAGGTGATAACGTGAAACAGAGCAGACCAGGGTACCAGCTCCCACAAATAAACCTCAAAGGTTATGCCCCCGACCGCAGACTATGCATAGTCCGGACATACAAAGAATATATCAAGCGAACTAAAGTAATAAGAGGTAACCAAACTAGATTGTTCCTAACAACCACAAAACCTCACGGCCCTGCATCAAGAGATACGTTATCCCGCTGGTGCAAGCAAAATATGGCCAACGCGGGAATAGACACTAAAGTGTTCAGACCTCATTCGATCCGATCCGCCTCAACCTCCTCCATCTCAGACCACGTTCCCCTGAATATCATACTAAAAGCTGCGGGTTGGTCACTGGAATGCACATTCAGACGTTTTTATAAACGCCAAGTGATTTCCCATACTAGATATGCAGATGCTATTCTACAACATCACCGTAATAGACGTACATAAAGTATGCACATATATATATTTTCAGAACTTCTATGGCAACGATCTGACCTACGCAAGTATTAAGTTGCAACAAGCTTTACAGCTAATTTAATTTGATTTGTTCGTTTAGTTATTTTGATTTACAAATGTTGAAACGTTCTACTTACTCTAATTCGTTATGACGCTAACATTCAGCCGAAAACAGAATTATTTTGATTACTGCGCTACAGTACTTGTTTAACATGTTCTTTTAGAAACGTTTAGTTCATTACCCAAGTAATAACTCACTTTATGGTTAGAACAAGCACTTTGCACGTAGAAAGTTTTTATTTTCTTATAATTTGACATTTGTTCAATTACATTTGAGTTCAATAAACGATTGCTAATTTTACAATACTGACTTAGAACTTACTAAATCATATTATTAGTATCTTCGATTTTGAAATTTGTCGATTTACACTCTGATTATATCAACTATACCTATTTTACAATTTATGTATACTACTTAATCATTAATGATTGGATTTCCGATAAACAAACAATGAATATCGAAAAACCAACAATTATTTTTGCCCATTGCGATCACGACTTTAAAGCTTCCCTGGATCTCAGTGCCGACCAAGGCGTAGCGCAGTGTAATAAACAATTAGACGAGATAGAATAGTGAAGTCTAATTGTAGTTACACTAGCGTAGCCTTGGGGCATTGGGATAAAGGGCCACACCCACCCACCTCTATCATGTATTTATTTATGTCGTCATTGCAAAGGGCTACTTTAAAGGATGAAGCACCAGGCGCGCGCGCGTTCTTCCCTTTATCCCAATGCCCCAAGGCTACGCTAGTGTAACTACAATTAGACTTCACTATTCTATCTCGTCTAATTGTCTATTATTTAGATATCGCGATTCTTACATTTTGTGTTGCCAATAGTGATGGATGTCTAATTAGTTTAAGGACAAACGAAGACGCACCAGTCATCAAATCCCTGCCTTAACTTAATTAAGCTAGAACTGTTCTGAGGAAGAATATTCATGCCGCCGTACATGATGACCATTTCTCTAACTCGTACTTTTAAATGGATTATTTGAACTATTTCTTACTATTCTTGTTGTAAATACATGTATGTGCGGTATCTCTGTAATTGCTTTGGGTTTAAGATTTGCTTTTATATATTGTATAGCGTGTGACTTTAAGTGGTGCTGGCGTGTGGCTAGTAATAGCGATGATGCTGCCAGCTTCGATTGCCGAAAAGACGAAATTTAAAGGTATTGTATTTTTAATTTAAGTAAATATGATGTGGATCAACAAACTTGGGTTATTCGTTTCAGTGTACTGCGGTCTATATTATTCTTAGAGAACTTATACATATATACCTAACTAGTCGGATGAACAAAATGCACAGTTTAAAGACAAACTACCCTTGATACTTGCTAAAAAGACACGTATATGAATATGTATGGATATATATAATTCACGGGATGCTATCAGTAAATGATTTATATTTTGATAATTACATGTATATTGGTTCACCGTAATCAATGAATACAACATCTCTTACATTGGTATACTGACTACTGCGTGCATACTTTTACTAAACATGGATGTTTGTAAATATTTGTATTGCCACATTTTTTACATAAATGTACATTTTGTTGTGCACCCCGGGTTTGCATTTCCTATTGCCAGAAACTGTTGAAAATGTGCCGAATAGCAATAGTCTGTTCAAACCCTTACCAATAACAATTACCTAGACGAATTCAAAGATCACATCGCAGTTGTCTTTTATTTACAGAATTATATCTCGTGGATGGGCATGCCACATTGATGCCGAAACCTCCCGATGATGTGGTACAGGTCATTGTGGAGGCTCACAATGGGGCGCCGCGGACATTCGCCAGCTGGATTAACGATACCGGGTTCCAGGGCCTCCCGGGATGGGCGCAAGACAGAGATAACCCACGCCAGTTTAAATGTTCCTACAACGGCATTCCTGGTCCCGTGATTGAATTGAACATTAAAATGTTTACACCAACTGATGAACACGTGGAGCATTTGCGATTAGCTCATACAGGTAGCTCTATTTAGATCATATGAATACAATTATGAATATTGATACGTAGATATAACACGTCATGGTTTAACTCATCCATTTTCTTAATCCTGTTGTTTTTCATCTTTCCAGATATTCTAGATATCGACTCTTTAAAGATATCGCCAACCCTGACGACGTTATCAGGAGGGAAATCATCAACAGTGATAGATGGGGTTCAGCGATATTACGTAATGGCTAACGACAGCGGGGGCTTTACTCTTGTCATCCCGCCATCTACACCCGTTTTGGTCGTCAACGCTGAGTCCAACGCCATGCGGCAAACTTTTAGAGGCGATCAAATCAAAACCACGCTCCATTCGTTTGGTCCTTTAGAGTTTCGCAAGATTGAAATAGTGAATATCGAGTTCAGGATGACATTCGATCAAATTGATGGAATAGAGAGAAAGGAAAAGCACAGAATCGACGTGCTCAAATTCGAAAATTCCACCATAGGTAAGACTGGCAGATGGGCGAACAATTTGAAATGTATTTGCATGTAGATTCAATATATATATAATGCACTAATGTTTCGTCTTGAGATTACAACTTATATGGAATTTTCGATTAGCAATCCCAACTACCGGTACATTTGAATGTTACCAAGGTTTACAACGTTTGACATTTTTTCAGCCTCCGCATCATACTTCTGTACTGGAATCTGCGTGGCTTTAGCTCTGGCGATTATTTTCCTCAACTTGCCAACTACTTGTATTATAGTTTTGGCTTTCGGTTGCCGAAAAGACAACGAAACGTGCAAAAGGGTAATTATTCATACAATGTTCAACAAAAGTTGTATGTCTGAGCCGTGCTATGAACTAGTGACGAAATCTGTTAAAACATTCCCATGCTTTCCATGGCAGGCACCCCACCCCAAAGTGATCCCTAAACTACCTAGTGTAGATTTCACCGTTTATCGATCAAAATTGGCCAAATACCCACTCTCTAATATTCATTTTTTTCATAACTGTCAAATTCACATTGACGTTAACCTATTTCAGAAGTGGCTTACCTTCTGGGACTTCGTTAAGTATCGCCAGGAAAATCAAGTACGTGCGACTATAATAATGTAGAAAAACTCTCGTATTGCCAATTTCTGGTTGAACACGTGACGCACATATATTGAATATTGAAAAGTCTCTTCTTGCCCAGAACTATTGCTGCTCTTTGCCCTAAGTCACTAGTTCATATCAAACATATTCACTGGATGTAATGCAATATAAACGGCAACAGAATATACGCGAGTTTTAATTGCAATTTACATTTCAGGTAACTGAGAAGATGAAGAAGTACGGGTGCAGTTAGCCACCAAACAACAGAACGTCTCCTGTTATTCCAGTGTTATGCGATTTTACATAAATGCGTTTTACAAAATTACAACATTTATAGCTGCAGACGTGTTCATATAACATGGATTGTATACGTCACTGCCTGTTCGACCAAGTAACCGTAACCTATGACAACGTTCATATTCTGGTAGATCTGTGCCTCAGTGAAATTTTACTTCCGCTTGGTTTTAAACCAAATGATGCCTCTTCATTAAAGCTCATTGTAATGTTAAAGTATTGCCGGCAATAATTAATATCATTAAAGGGATATTTCACCTGGGCAGCATTTAGAGGCATATCCGTCTCGCACACTGTATACTTACCTCAAATTTGAGGAAACTAGATTTGATAAACGCATTCAATTGCATTTTTATGTAACGGCGGAAGTATGTAAGGTCACCTGAGCGAATGGTCGTTCACGTATGTATGATTCCATATAACCCAATGATTGCTGCTTGAGATGGGAATACTTTTGCACATTCGTACTTCTTTTTATTGTCATTTTAACGTACACAAGTGAACATATAATTAATTCAGAATCTCATTAAGTTTTGTTATTGTAAGTTATGTGTATTCTCATGTAATTTCGGCCTTTTTCTATTTTTTATACCCTTTTGGGTGTTTTACTAGTTAAGAAAGATGCGACCTTTGCAGCAGCCATATGTACACGTAAACCGTATATGATAACATACATATTACCTAGTTGTATACTTGTTTCTGTTGTCGAAATATCAAATTCTAAGGTCAGCCAAGAGAACCATCCTAATTGTACTAGTTTTGTCAGACGGCTGTTTTTGTCTTAACCTGAAAATTATATTTATTGCTATCTTTTGCGTCTTATTCGATACTTGTTCTTCGGTTTGCTTCCCTATTTACGATGAACTGATATGGTGCTTCGTACTCTTGCCGAGAGGATAAATCAGGCTTTTCGTACAAGTGTGTTATATTCTGACCGCTAGCCACCGCCAGCTGTGTAAACGCTGGCCTGTGAGTTATAGCATAGTGGTATACGGGCTCTGTTGTTGGCTCCACTCTGGGGGTTGACATAGACTCTGCTGATGTTCGCGCCGACCTCCTTGGCGATCTGTTGGTTTCAATGTTTGATACCGGTAGTCACTTTTAAGTCATGCAATGCATTCCGCACCCTATCTTATGATGATGTCTCTTTTACTGGTGTCATTGACTGATATTTGTAAATGTTATAGTGTAATTATTTGGTTCGAGAAAGTATCTCGTGTACATCTGTAATCTAAATAGACGGTTCCCCAAATGTAAGATTTGTATATATATTCAAACAGATTTTGAATAAACCTATGCTGAATATAATCGAGTGCCTGTTGCTCTTTTAAAGCAAATATCTAAAACTCAACTAACCTTGTTTTAATAACCATGCTGATCAACACGACCAACAAAACTAAAATAATCACTCCTAGCGAAACAGCAACCGCCACTATTGTCAACTTCTCGACTTTCATAACTGACTCTGAAATATGATATGACATGAATATGCAATGTAGATCATTTGACTTATTTTAAATAGACCCAGTAGTAGGCATGAGTAGTATTAACAACAGAAGCACAAGTTAATCAAAAATAAACCTAAACTAATACATTTTTGGGTGCAACAGAAAACCCCTACGCTCAGTAATTGGAAAGAGAATTTTAATTTTATTCTGACCTAATCTATAACATTTTCGCATATAAGAATATCATATTCTGTATTTAGGAAATAGCTACCGTTTTTTTCATGTGATAACAATGAAATCACCTTGTGAAGATACTGGTGCCGCCGCCTCCGTGCTTTTTGTTGATTTAAATAGTTTTATTTCTACCGCATTCGTCGTGTAACGTCTCTCGTCTTGATGGGAATCGCTTGTAATCGCTTGATCGGCTGTTGTCATTGCTCCCACTGAAATAATTACGTCGGTCTACATACTTTCGGACAATAAACATTATTCAAGCAGAATGATACGAGGATGATAATTAGTATAACAACAGTTGTTTTTATCGCATGCAGAAGCTAGTCATTGACGGAATAATGCCCATGCTTCCGAGTACTATTACGAGTAGGGATGTTATAAGAAGACATTTATTTACGATGATATATTTCCAGGGTGCAATTATCATCGGATACCGCGTCTTCGGCTTTAACAGGAAATTGTATAATTTTATACACGCCCGCGTCATTTAATCCCACATTTCTGATCCGAATCCCGAATTTCCTGACCGAGTCACCGATTATATGTAACCTTGAGGAGTTGTGGTTTGTCGGTGATCGGTTGTAGACGAACGAAGCTATCCTCTGTTCTGTTGGGGATATAATGGCCACGGAGCTATGCCTGTCAACATCTCGCAGGACCCAGAGCGCCGTGAATGTCCCTCCCACCGGAGATCTCTGTATTCCCGGGGATTTATCCACTTTAAATGCTCCTGAGATGCCTGTGAGATCGAAAAATGTTGACTAAGGCCCCATATAATGTATAAAATGTTTCTCAGGTTTTATTGACCTAGAGAATTTTTGTTTTCTCTTTTACTCTTTACCTTGGCAATGGTGCGGCACCTTTTTATCGATATTGCTCGTGCTTAGCACGCTGAGCCAGGGAGACGGGAGTGTTGCAGAAGGGGGTGTAGGAGATGCGGAGAAAGGAAATATCTTTACATGAGAGATGGGGGGGGGGGGGGGTGTTTACGGCCGGAGCTGATTCGGCCTTTTTAATTTCCCCTTATTTGGTGTGGGGGGGGGGGGCTGGATGCAGCTCTTTTTTTATTTTCGGCATGGAGGTGGTGCGGGGGGCGGGGTTTTCTGTCCGAATCGTGAAAAACATTGACATGTAGAGGGGGGGGGGGGGGGGTTTAGGCGCATCTTTTCATTAATTTCATATGGTCTAATATCTTAATTTGATTATTGGTTTATATGACCCCGCACACATCCCTTTTTGTTCAAATTATATTCCTTTTTATCGTAACAAATTTGACCAACATTATTATTGCGGCATGCAACCGTACAGTGAGCCGACCATCTGCCCAGTCTGAGCGAGCGAGCGGGTCCAACTGTCCATCCCCGCAGCACCGGGCCAGTTATATATAACTACCCTCTTGGGTTCGGGAGAGGCCGGACCACAGGCAATGACAGATGCATTCCTGAGATAACTGAGGCTGCTCCTAGCCAAACCAGCCAACCCAGGCAACATCTTACCTAGGCCAAGGGCCCAGCAGGGTGCCTCATCCCATTTGCTTATCGGCAGATGTGGGGCAGTGAGGCTGTCACGACTGGCTGAACCTTTACACATGTACTAATTGCGAGCTAGACCAGTCCACCAAATAATATCATTTAATTTTAATTAACTTGGGTGAACATATAGTTACTAAGGTGTCTAGTAAAAGGTTACGATACTACCTGACTGGTCTTTTGCAAATATTACTTGTTATTGTTAATATGTTCTTCATCATCTCAAATGGGGCCACACCATTAATTTACACGTGTACTCACATACGACACAGAAACAGCGAAGTAGCCAGTAAAATCCCATCACTGAAAATATGTACTTATCATCATCTCTGCGCGTTTAATGTCCATTTGAACCTCCGATATTAAAGTCACTGCGTTGTTAAATCCTAATTGTAATGATAGCTACATTAATTCTATCGTTTTGTTTAAAATAGCATGCCAATAACTGATGTTTTATGTCCATGCTATTTCCACCACCGCTTCGTTATGAAATAGTTACTCTTATTCTTTGATGTTTATACAGAAAGTGTAACATTACCGTTACTGTTGGTTATCTGATGTGAGTATTTATTACACTTTCGAACAATCGTGCTAGCATAGGCCGATAAGGAGATAATTGCTGGTAATTCCTAGGAGGAAGTTTTATATCATCCAGGGCTATGTGTAAGTAATTCCTAAAACTACAGTAACACGCTGAATTATTCAGAACCAATTAGGCCAAAGTTACAGTTTTACAGGGGGAGGTCCCGCCAGAGAAAGGGTGCAGAAGGACGCTAGGGCGTGTGGGGGTATTTTTTTTTATTATATAGCAGTCAAATGGGGGGGGGGGGGGGTCGTCTATTTTGTCCTTCGTATCTGAATTTAAATCTCCACAAATAAGTGGAGAAAGAGAGAAAAAACGGCATGTTGTTTTAATACCACCAATTAGTACTCCGGTTTTTTGAGGCGAAGTCGCCGTGCCAATTTCTTTTTTCAAACAAACAAGACGATGAGATGGTCTAATCTGAGGGAAGAGTGGGCACGTCAACAATTTCTTTTTGAAACAGGAACAAAAGAAGATGCTTGGGTCATAAGGGCCATACTGGTGGTGTTTGAGAAATAGAGCATCACCTTAGGACGGCCTTAGAAGGCTCAACTCTATCATATAGTGCACGTGATCAAACAATTAAAGTACATAGTTATCAGAATACTTCCAATTTGCCTTCGACCAATTGCAGGAAAAGATTAAAATGTAACTACATGTATGTGACTATATTTGAATTATTAGATAATGCTTTCACATGCTTGGCATGATAGTTAAATGAAACTATAATTAATTAAATGTTACATGCACATGTAGCTGGGTGTGCCAATACCGAAATCACATCATTATACGACACACTAAATTTGTTTTCAGGTTGAATACAAAATGTTCTTAGTATCAGACTAATTACTAAATGCAGCTTAGTTATACAGCAACAGTTAGGCCCCATAAAATTAATAAGTTCTTTCTCAGGCTTTTATTTGCCTGGGAGGAAGAGTACGGGCGGCAGGTCAAGTTATTTTTTTTTATTTTTCTGGCCAAGGAGGGGCGGCAGGTTGTTTTTTTCACCAAGAATTTAGGGGGGCGGCGGGCAAGAGAATCAGTGGGGGCGGCAGGTGCTTTTATTTTATTTTAAGTATTTGGTCCATTTTAAGGGGTTTTAGGCACATATGTGGGGTATTTCTTGTGTGCGAGTCAGTTTGGGGGATTTTTTTTTAAATTTCTAGATTTCTAGATTGAGTAGGGGCGGCAGGTTTTTGTTTTTTACTGTGTAATTAGGGGCGGCAGATTTTTAAAAAAAATCTGTGAAATTAGGGGCGGTAGGTTTTTCTTTATTTTTTTTCGGGATACCCATAATAAAAAGGGGGGGTCTCAGGCCCGTGCGGGGGGGGGGGGGTCTGAGAAACAACGTATTAATTTTATATGGCCTTATGTCGTGTTCTTTTTTTTACAATTTTAGCCGGAAAACAGTGCACTGTGCTCGTATAATTAGTTCACTTCCAATGATCATTCCCTGTTATATATACCAGCTGCATGAATTTGTGTACGTAGTGATAGGTAGAATTTTATAAACATGAATTGATTATATGCCGCCATTTATTGGATAATGTTTGTTACAAATATTTCTACGAAAGCCAATTTTAATTATGGATCAGGAATTTAAGCATTTCTTATGACTCTAATGTATACACCGTTCTCTACTACAAAACCGCACAACTGTTGATCAACAGAGTTGCTAGACGATTATTAAATGATATAAGCGCAATTTGGACTGATTTTCTATGGACATGTTCCGAGATTTTGTTCTTGTGAGCAATTGAGTGTATTAGCAGGCCAGCGGTGGGTTGAAAAGGGGTAGTGACACACTGATACTGAAGATGCATTTATGGTCGTATATCGTAGGCTTTAGGACCCGCCCACGTGAAGCCGATGGCAAATCGAACTGTTTTGTTCCACATGGTTCTCTGCTTGATTCGTCCCGATGTCGGAATCGTAACTGGGGCTTTATGTTCAGGTCCGTAGCTGAGGTCCATGATAATCTCATTGCCATCGTACTGCAAAATGCCTTGGAATTTCTGTACTTGTTCTTTAACCGGTCTACAGTCCCAAAACTCGGCGCTCGATAGCTGCTTTTGGCTCAGCCGCTGCAACTCAGCATAAGAAATGAACGATCGCATCCGATCGTCGCTGGTAAAGAAGAACATGACAGTGTTCCGTTTTCGAAATGGTCCCACTTTGGCGGTCTGATTTGGATATTTCTTGCGAAACGCTTCTTGCCAGCTTTCTATTGCTGCTTGTAGAACCTTCGGTGTCAGATGGAAATGTTGGTTGTCTGCGCGTGGCCAGTTAAACATGATGTAGTACATGTATGCCTCTAGACGAATAATGGGAGACGACTCCCTTGACTCATAGAACTTTCGACTCCAGTCGATCATCTGTTTGAAATCAGCTCCAGAAATCCTGAGCGATTTAACTCCAGTAATTGCCAAATTAATGCTTAAAGCGAAGAAATAGCAATCATGTGTAGGCGATTCATTGGCGAGATTTTCTGAGATCAAAGCTAGGGAATTAGTGAAATCTGATGAAATCCGATGCATTTGACCTTTTCCGGGAGTTGATCGAGCTCGAGCAAAGATGCCTTGAAGGTTGAATCCCATAATATTACGGACTCTTCTAAGTCTATAATGTACGATTTCCGGTTGGGTCAAAGTATCCGGGACAGCGTCAGACTCCTCTGTGAAATATGATTTCAATTTGTTCATCATTTCCTTTGTTGAATAATGTTCCCGTTTGGACAAGCTCAAGTTTTCAATCTCTGGTGGGAGTTTGGATTCCAGTTGCATGTGCTCATCCTCAATCCGATTTAAGGATTTCTGCACAGTTTCGTTCATGCCTTTCAGTTCCAAAATGTAGTCAGCTCCATCTATGTTCTTTAAGCACATTAAATCGTCTGGTATAAAGGCTGCATCCAGTAAAAATCGCTTCATATCTGGTGATCGCGAACCTTGAAAACAATCCAGGCATTTCAAGTATTCCACCAAACATATTACCAATTGAATATCCCCCAAATAACTGGCTTTGCTTTCTCTGAAGCCTGTCTGTAGATTGCTTTTTTCCTGTGCCTTTTGGAACATTTTCTTTCCTTCGATGTACAGTTTTACCACTTGGACAGTCTCCTCCATAGAGCAGTTGTCGGCTGACTTCATAGAGCGGGTTTTCTCTTCAATCTGGGCTTTAAAAATCCTCCCGCTTGTATCCCATAGGTAGCTGTTATCGCCTTTCCGTTTTATGGCTAAGTTGATATTCATCAGTGCCATATCCCAATTTTGTGCCTCAATGTGCACCCGAGCCAACTGGTGGAACAATATTGGGTCGTGAGTGATATCTGCGGCTGTTTGAAGAACTTCTGCTGCTTTTTGGATGCTTTCATTCTTTTTGATATCAATAATCATGTGTGAAAACATTGGCATTTTATCTCCTCGTTCACGTTTTGTAAGGATATGGGTCCATATCTGCAGCAAATTCCTGACTTCTAAATTTCTATCGCCGTCAAATAATGCTGCCCCTTCCATGAATTCGATTGCAGAGTCACTGAGAGGTGACCTGTCGCACATAACCGCCAGTGTCTCGGATGACAAGAGATGATTCGTCAATCGTATTGTGCTGATGTGTCCCATCCCACCCTTCTTAGTTGACTCATTTAGCAAAATCCGCATTTCCTTTGACAACTTAGATTCCCATCGGGCGGCAAAAGCATTCACTCCCCTCCTGGCACCAGGTGCAAACGGCAATCTCTCCGACATCAACTGATCAAAGGCTGCTGTTGGCAGGGAATTAAACTCTAAATCATACGCATTAATCATAGCCACATATTTCAGCAGTTTTTTCTCTCTTTGGTTTGTTAGCGAGTTCGTTAGTTCTCTAACAGACCGTCTGATGTAGTTCGGATCAAAACCTTCTTTCATGATATTGAAAGATATCAGGTGTTTCGGTTTGATGCCACTCTTCGATGCATACCGCTTTTCGAGGTCTCTGGCCTTCTTTTCTAGCCAACTCTTTTCCTGGTTGCTTAACTCATGTTCGAGCTTAAGGAAACTCCCTTTAGGTAAAAGTTCACTACTTCCGGAACCCCTCTTGCAAATTAGCAACACGCATACGGTATCGGTCTCTTCAAAGGGGCCGTTTTTTTCATGCTTCGTCAATTCTCCAAGGTAGGTTATTAAAAGGCAGAGCTTTTCGTCATCTATGTTATCGACTAGCATTAAAACGGGTTTCGGTGACTGCTCGTTGAATCTTCTAAATTCCATTATTTGGTGGCAAGTCGTTTTCATGTCCGCTTGTCTGGCAATGCAGGCGCACCTGAATTCCTTTCGGAGTAACCACAGGATATGTTTTCCCATGGATGTACCCCCTGCTCCGGGCTGATGAAAAAGCAATACCCGGCCAATTGTCCCGACATCCCCTCTTGTTACCGTTTTCGAACGGCAAAGTTTCGTTCGTACCATAGCTTCGAGTTCCTTCAGCTTCTCTCTTTCCATGACATGATCGAACCAGAAGTTCCACCACGATACTTCACGACCTTTATAGAACTCTCGCTCTTCGGTGTCGTTAAGGTTTTCCCTCTCCTCAGCATCCGCGGCAAGATCAGTATTATCACACTCGGATGCACCGAGAACATGCAGCGCGGGCCATTCGGCAATTTGTTTCTCGTCGACCTCAATGAGGCCTCCGGTGGAAGTCGGCAGCTCACACACGCTACTCGGGCGTGGTCCACACAAGGTTTTAATGGTGTAGTTCACATGCGCCCATGGCATACCGATCACGACATTGTCGTCGTGTGGCTCCGCGCAGTGCCTGTGCACCAGCTCCTCTCTCCAAGGCTGGCCGACGCTCTCCGACTCGGCAACGGCAAACCACTGACGCTGAAACGCCGAGCATATCTCATCGGCAGACTCGATCATGACCTCATTGTGCTTTGAGAAGAGGAGATATATCACAATCGCGCGTCCTTTGGGAATCTCCGAGCTTAAGAATTCCACTGCTTTCTTTAAGCCTTTCTTTCTCTCCTGTTTCCATTGGAACGTCTGGAGACTATCATTTAGAGCAGGCCTGTAGCCGTTTACAAATATCCATGTGGGGATAGAAGAATTTCGGATATCCTCATGCAATGCTTCAACCTTTCGCGTGGCTTTTGCAGTTGCATCGCTGTCGAAATCGCCAGCCTCGACAATCTTCAGCGGCATTTGCAATTCATTGTTCGCGAAATCGCAAATGAGCGACTCGGAATCAAAATCGAAGCATGCTTTCCATTCGATGAGTTTGAGAAACTCGAGGGATGCTTTCAGAGATGACAGATCGGCTTCCTCATCCGGCTTACCAAGGACAAGTATAGGATATACATCGGATCCTGCGGAGAATTGTGATTCCCCCTGACACAGAAGATGGACTAATTTGTCGTTCAACTCGTTGGAATTAGCTGTAGGCTGGCCTCTGGATTTTTCTCGTTCTTCTCGCAGAAGTGAAAGTCTGCTTTTGGTCTTCATAAAATTCGCTACCGCAGGGCCATCTAGGGGCGTCGGGTGTCCGGACTGGAATGAGTAAAGCTTAGGAGTACTGGACGATGTACTGTCATCATTAACTGCCTGGTTTCGCAGGAAGAAAGCTTCGTCGGAGCATATGACATGAGTCGGGCATACATCCACTTCCATGACATACAGGTCTATACCTTTGGAATCAGGTTGGATGACTTTTATAAATTTTGGTGGTCGTACACAGTGCATGGTGATCTCCTGTTGGTCCGCATAGAAGTATGTTCCTACTTTTTCCAAAAGGTTCTGAAAATACTGCATATCGCCATCCCCTATCTCGATGCCATGAATTCTGAATTTTGCAGGATCGATTCCGAAATGAATGGTTCCGTTGGACCTATCATTTAAGCAAGCACAGGCAAACGTAGCAGTGTCAAAGGCAATGCGATCTATCAAAGCGGAGACATTTTTACCAGAAAGTGTTATAAAGTTATGAATTGGATCTATCAAATTGGTGACCTCTATTTGCGGATAGTGAAGCGTTGAGTATAATCGATAGGTGTACGGTATATGAGAGGATGTGTCAAATGGGCGAAGTATCTCTAAGGGGCTTCTATTTTCCAAGGGAATCTCTAGTTGTGCTGCTCGAGCATTTCTTACTACAGTTGATGTATCACTATTTGAGGCTGCCAATTCGTTCTGTTTCTCAATCAAAGAGTCTCTCCGTTTCAGAATTGTTTTTCTTTGCCCAAACTTTAAGGTGGCGAATGCCTTTAACTCATCATCGGTGATTTCCGCGAGAACCTCTCCGGTAATACACTCACTCTCGAACTCGTTGATAACCTCCTGTGTTATGGTTGCCTTCTGTAAAATGACCCGCAACCAGACGCCCACTTCTTCGACATCCCATTCGCTCACTGGAAATAGTGATTTTCTCAATTTATAATATCAGCAAATTCGATTTTGGGAGGGATTGTTTTTGGAGATTTTACATTTAGCCCAAACATTTCAGTGTTGCCACCTGGTTATCACTACTCTTACTGACAAGTAGTCAGCTATTCGTCATCAGTTTTAAAAGTTGTTATTGAAGGAAGATATCGAATTACATTTTATCATTGGCAGCGTATTTAATTTGAGTGCTTAAAGTTGTAGGGTCCGTATACGCTTCTAGAACTGTTATCATCTCCTATGAAGGAATCACCAGTTAACCAACTTTCTACGATATTTGTCAAGTGAAAGTTTAAGTGATGGTCCATTCTGACAAATATTACATGGTTTAGTGGAGTCATCACTCGAATCCTGGTCTGCATCTTCTCCTGCGTGCGACGTCTTTTCAAGGCCATGTACCACGAGGTCAGTGAATGAGTTAAGGACAAATAGAATACTCCTAATGGGAACATCACAAATGAAAAACATCTTAAATAACTGGAACTACTAGTTGGCTCCACATTCTGATTAAATATTGTCATCCTCAAATAACATGCACCATCATGGCATAGCACTTTAAACTGGACCCCAAACTGAGTCCACATAATATTCTTGTCACTATATATTTCAACCATTTGAATCAATTTAATAACTCTAATGGTGGTCGGAAATTGCAAACGCTATATACAACTTATAATTCAATCATCAATACATATTCTTATCAAGGATATCTAACTCGAGGACACTCGTCGGAGATTATGGCTCCTTTGAAAATCTTCTTAATGTATTCTATCACATCTGACGTCTTCGGATAACTCTCCAAGTTATCCCCCAGCTGTATATGTTCGCGACCAAGCAGATACCGATGGATATCTTCTACCAAGTGGTGCACGCTAAGAGTTGCCTCCGATCCAATATCGCTTAGCTGATAATTTGTTTTCAGGTACTTGATGACGTCTTTGTTGATTGAAATCGCTGCAAGGAAGTAGACGATATAGCTCAATTAACAGAAGTGGGATTGCTCGGTGATATCATGAATTTTTAACAATGATTTGTGAAACCGTCACTTGGTATAATTCAGCCGATTACAGAATTGGATTATTGAGGCAACTCACTAATATGATAATACATTCAATCTATTAATTCCAAGCAAAGTTTCAAGCGTTAAATCCCTGATATTAATACTGATGGAACATGTGTGACACATCATGATGAATGATGGAATACATGAAATATATAGTGATATTCAGCTCACGAAGAAAGAGAAAATGCATGGGGATAAAATGAGATATAAATGATACATAAAATAAAATAATAATGAATAAGGCATAACATTGATAAGTAGTTTCTCAGGCTTTTTTGGTCCAAGAGGGGTGTGCGGACGACAGGCCTAGATTTCTTTTTATTGCCTTACTTTGGGTCGAGGAGCGGCAGGTTTTTCATTATATTTTTCAGAAAAATATTATTAAGACGTTCCCTTTCATGGTCTAAATCGGCGATTTTTGCACTGATTTAGGGCGTGCGGCGTTTTTCTCGTTTTACAAATGAGGGTTCGTTTATTTTCTACAAATGAGGGTTCGGTAGGGTTTTAATTTATTTTCTATAGAACAGGGTGTGGCAGGTAAAGTTTTTATTTTTTTGGAAATAATGATATAAAAGGGAGTGTCAAGCCTCTGAGGCCCATGCTAGCTGGCCTGAGAAGCATTTTATCAATTTTATGCAGCCTTAATATTAATATTTTAACAAGACCGTTTCTCATCATCATAGCATATACTGGCTACGTGAATACATGTACATGTACTCGCCTCTAAGCTCATGGGATTCTCGTTTGGCATTCGCTTGGATGCCCTGGACCACATGAGACTGATCGGACCGTTCTAGTGCATCCAGGAATCCTTGATACGCCTTTGAACCGCCCTGGTCATGCGTCTTGTGAACAAGTATTCTTATCAATGCCTGACTCCTGCGAGGTTCAGTCTCTTCTGCGGTTATCCTCGCTTCGTCCACCCACGTCAAAATCTTATCCTCCAGCAAATGTGGGATAACAAATCGAACGAAGACATTCTCTCTAATTTCAGTCAGCGACGTTGTCAACGCTAGCTTGTGTACGTCATCCATGATCCCCGTCAGTCTAATATTAACAACATGAAATTGAATCAATAAACGGCCATGTAATCTTAATTAATTGCTCCTAAAGCTTTTTTGTTTTGTTCCCGAGAGAACATTAATAATTGCTTGATCTCGACAAAACGTGTATGCCGCCCTTAAAGATATTAATCCTTCAATTATAACAGCATAGTGTTTAAGTATAAGAGAATCTCCTATTGTAAATATTACTACAATATTATGGTATACTAATAGTATTTATTTATTTATTTATTTATTTATTTGTTCTATCATCAATCTTGTGGTACATCTAGGTAACAACATTTAATATTGACGAAGTCTGATTCACACCATACTTTCTTTTCATTCATACCAATTTCCGTGTTATTATTATAGGTAGGGTATA
>JAXGGS010337950.1:0-13381 GCA_035585475.1 Armandia brevis
AGGGCGACGAAGGGCTTAAAGACAAATTAGTTATACGATTTTATAAGATCAATCAAATATTGAATGATGCTGCCGTTAGCATTCTCTTTTGCGTTTGATATTAAAGTGTTAAAATTGCATATGATAATGGTCAATATTTGCTGATTATACCTGTGCAACCGAAGACATCGGGGGGTGTCCATAAACCGGTTGTCAGGTCGCATGTAAACTGTCCATCAGTAGGCGCAGTCCGAGGTACGTCATATTGATCGTTGCACGCCTGGGTACAAACAAATCCATTGGCCCAATTTGCACAGCTCATAGCTCCATTTTCGGGGCTGTCCAGCTGGCCGCAAGTAAGAACTGTAGAGCAAAGGCAGTAACAGTTTTTGTATTGGCCTAAATTTCAGAATTTGCAGAATTCCGGAAAAAACCCTGATAACTTGTACTAGCGAAATTGAACTTCACATTTAACACCAGCTAGTAATCCCGGTGCTGCAGCACAATGTCTGTACCAAATACCATTAATTACAGATTAGCTAGGGGTCACGGATTACTGATGAAGAAGTGACTTTTACCTTGACAATATGTCGGGTCTGCCCCGCCGTAGTCCCACTCTCCGACGGTTGCATCCGCCGCGCTCTGTTCACATGTAGCAGTTGAAGGGCCCACCAGAGGAAACGAGGATTGGCAAGAAAACGAGCATGATGTCCCCCAACTCAATTTACTCGGACAAGTGATTGTCAGCCGAGTTGATTGCGGTATTGGAGGACACAGTAACTCTGAAATACAAAGGAACGATTACCACAATATGTCGTTCAATCCAAGTCATGTGTGACCAGCGGGATGATTAAGCGTCCGATTTGAACGTGAAAAGTGTGACACAAAATGTCTCCTAGAAGGTCAAAAACCCGTCTTTTAATCCATCACATTGCTGTCAATAATGTTTTTGTCGCTTCTAAATTAGTCAGACTAATTGACTTTTGACGTTTTCACATTGAACACACCTCACTTAATTGGATCGATCGATGTACATCTTAAAAGTGGAATTTCATACTCACAGCCTTATCTGATTTAAATTTACCTTGTACCACAATAGGAAACTGGCAGGGCACGGCTGCATTCCCAAATGAATCTTCGCATGTGTACTTCATCATTAGAGGGCCAGAAGAAGTCACCTCGAACCGAGGACCTGGGGTGCCATCAGTCTGCAATGGCGTTATTTCTCCTTCGTTAGAATCAAAGCAGGTCACCTGAAAGTTCACAGTTGCTGCTGTTGTTCCCCGGCCAGCATACACCACAAATCCGGAGGGGCATTGGTCAAATACCGGCGGGAGAATGTCTAAAGTAATGACAGAAAGATAGTTACCAGTATGTACTGATACTAGATGTTGTTAACCACACTGTGTTTTACCTTGTCTGACACATTTATTACCGCTCTAAGATACCTCTCTCTTCTTCACACACACACATTGAGGGAATTCATTTTATTACAGGAGTGAAGGAAGGAATACCCGTCTTCTCACCCACAGGAAAAGAGATATGCCCGTGTTCCCTGTTACACATCCCTTATCCCATTCTCGCTTTTAGTGTGGCACCACCCCCTCCCCAAATTTAGTCAACCCTTCACATTTATAATTTCAATAATAATTTTATGATACCACCCTCAAAGAGTGAGTTAACCCCTGACACATACTCGAAGTGGCCTCTGCAGTACACAGAAATAGCTTTAAAATGGAGCGAACTTGCTCTCCTTAAAACAACCTTCCAGCCACCGATACATTAATATGCACCATGTTGCCAACTAAAAGCTGTGTCGCTGGGTGTTAGCTTTGAGCTTTGCCCTGTCGCTTTCGTAATTGACGTATTGCCTTATTTGCCCTTTAAATGATACATGCATCACCATGTATGAGTCTGGGAAATGACACATGTCTCGATATAAAACAATATTCTCAAAGGAACCGGATTCGAATTTTTAGGTAAATCAACATTTTTGACACTTTGTCAAACTTTTATTAGTGCGCACCGGATACAATTTCCAAAACAAACTGATCTTGTCGACTCAGAAGTCGCCGATTTATTCCATAACTCCCAAATTCCGGAGACCAGTTTTAGCTGATCAAACTTATATGTAGTTGCACCAGTACGTAACAAAATTGCACTATAGACCATTAAAGTAAAATAGTGTACCTGAGCAAGTAGGGGGTGAATTTGACCATGATTTATCAGCCTGACAGGCAATTATTTTCTGATCACGGGTGCCAAATCCTTCTTCACAATCGAACATGCATGAGCTTCCATAATTGTAGTTTTGGGAACAGAATATCTCTGTAGTATGATCAAGGGTAGCGGGGGCAGAACACATGGAAACTGAGAGAGAATGAATTCATCAGAGGAGATTCACAAAATGGTGATAATTCATAACTCTTTGTCATCAGTATTGTGCTAGCACGATAAACACCTGAGCAAGTTAGCGGTGTCTCAGACCACGTGCCGTCTTGTTGACAAGACATTTGCGGGCTCCCGGTCCCCTCGTAGCCTTGATTGCAGGTGTATGTGCAGGTGTCTCCATAAATCGGCATAAATCCACTGGGGGTCGAACATGAGATCCTGCCATGCATTGGATTAGTCGGGTAGGGGCATTTCACGACTGAAGCACAATAACAAACGATTTTAAGACAGCAGTAAATTATTTATATCATAGTCGACACCCCTTTTGCGTAATCGTATCTCCCCCGACGAATAACCATTATGTTTTATTTCATGTTTTTTTAGTAAATTTGTAAATCTGATTAGTGTTTGAAAGGCTGATCCATAGATTACCAACCTGATACTGTAAACTGTAAGGGTTGAGCGCACAATCCAGACAATCCACTTTTGTCTTTTACAATGTAGTTGACACTGTATGATCCAGCTGAATAGTCCTTGCCAGGCGCCACAAGACTCGAAGTTAAGTCTGCCCTGCAATCAATACTTCATATAAACATTTATCAAAGGAACACTGATTAAGTACTATACATGTTTTCAGCAGAGAACTTACTGTCCGACTATTTCGTCATTATCAGTTTCGGTCGGAGCGTCCCATGTGACCACAACGGATCGGTCACCGGCCGGGGCAATGATGGGGCTGGGGGGACGTGTAGAGGTTGGACAAGTCACTTTCGGTGGCTCCGAATCTGACATGAAAGGTGACATTCACTCGAAATATTTTTGTCATTGATCCGATATCATGTTAAATTAGATATATGATCCAAATGAATATAATATTATTAATAGTGGTTAATTAGATAGAATAACTGGATAATGTAAACAAAGAGCATATGTATTCTTTCCTTTCAAAAATATTCAAATCATATTTTCTTTCAAATTTCTCACCCTGTACATATATGGAAAACCTGCAAGGCGGTGCGGCATTTCCAGCCTGATCGGTGCATGTATAGCTGACTGTATGCGGAATTGTGTAAGTGACATCAAAGTTTGACCCGGAAGACTGGCCTCCAGTCCTCACGGGAGTCACGTTCCCGTCGACATTGTCGGTACAGGTAACAGCATACGGTACCACAGCATGGCCCTCATCGGGGTCTGTGTCCACTACGATATCATCCGGGCAGGCGAAAGTCGGGGGTGCGACATCTTAAAGGGTAGGGAAACTTGTTACTGTGCGCCTACGTCAATAATTTCATGTTTGCATTACTGACAAATTGCACATTTTTCCATTATACAACATTTTATTTGTCACGTTGTATGCCATAACTGATGAATATGGTTTGCTTCTCTGAGATAGCATTAATTAATAAATATTAGTGACAGCTTTTACCTGTGCAAGTTGGAAGCAGATTACTCCACATTTTGCCAGCTAAGCGGTTTTATCTGTTGTTCCATAGCCCGGCTGACAGCCATAAAAACATACACTCCCATAGAAGTTGGTGTTTGAACAGAAGACCTCCACAGTTTTAGCTGGGATCACTGGTTTAGGGCACGCAATGGCTGCATAAAATAGCAAAATTTGAGAAATCAAATAAAATGTTTGGGAAAAAATGTCAACTCAAGCTGTAGAATGCACGTAGAAAATGCCAAATTCAGTAAAACTCATCTCACTAGCAATTTAGTTACTGAGAATGCATCGGAACATATATGGTCAGTTGAAATATTTGAGCATATTTTATGGAAATGACTTACGCTTGCATGAGAAGTCCGATCCGCTCCATTGGCCGTTGCTTCCACAAGTTACTGAGGCCGAGTCGCTCGGTTCATAACCATCATTACATGTATACTGGCAGGTTTCTCCCCAGACAGGATTTACTCCAAGGGGAGTGGTACTGCACTGTACCTGGCCGTATTGTGGGTGACGCAAATAGCTGCATTCAATCACTGGAATCAATTAAATGAACATATTTTAATGCGTTTTTTTCAAAAGTTAGATTCAATATGTAGTGCAGAACAGCATTCAGTACTAACATTTAACGTGAAATGTGTACGGCTTTGTACAATAACCGGTATTGCCCACTGCGTCTCTTGCAAAGTAGTTGATAGTGTAGCCAGGCGGGTTCGGACCGAAATCGTTTCCAGAAGTTATCAGAGGATTAGATCCTTTGGTGCTGAAATTAATATTAAATTGGCGAGAAGCAAAATTGAAAATCATTTTAATTAAATTACATGCTAGATATTATATTTCAATACATAGTGGTTCATCAGTTTAGCTATGGTCAGCAGTTTATAGTCAACATGCAGTTGTATAGGCACAGGTTCGTTTCTCTAGCTTGCACATTAATTAAACGTAACCGGTTTCTTTTCTACCAGTGGTAAACACGGAATGCTTATCACGTAAAGCTCTGAAGCCCCGCGATACTGGACAGACGGAGCATATGGGAAATTAAGCACGTTACCTGCCCTCGTCTGATGTGGCAGGGCTCCATGTGACCTTCACAGTTCTCTGACCTTGGGGGATGGTGATTGGGCTTGGCGGGTCGGTCTTCGTCGGGCATGTCACCACAGGCGGGTTTCTGTCCGGTGGAGTCACATCTAAATCATTGGGATTGTATATAATCCAAAACCGAATCATAAATACTTATGAATATTACTCATTAATGAAAGTCAGTTAGTGTGGAATACAGAAGGCATGCTCACATACAATCGTTGTACCACTGCAACGAAAAAAGAAACATGTGATTCCCTTTACGACTCCTCCAATAATGTTGCCGACTCCTTTCACAACTTTATCGATTGCTTTACCAACGCCTGAAACGATCCTGCGAACTGATCTGACAGTTCTGCGTATAAACCTTCCTATTCTCCTTAAGAATCGTCTTCTACGTCGTAGAATTTTCACATGTTTATAACCTGTAAAATCATGAATTACCCATTTTTTATAATGATATGGAACTATAAAAAACTCTTTGATGTTGAGCCGAAGAGCGACGCTCCTCCGTCGGGCATGCGTAACTTGACTCTGTTTCTCAAACCTTACCCTCAGATTCTGGACAGGAGCCTGTTAGACCGAACCACTCCCCGGCGTAGCAGTTCCGCTCAAAGCGGACATCCCTGTCGTTAGCACAGATTTGTGTACAGATAACAAACCCGGGAACTACGTCATCTTCCTTTCTCACTTCTGTTTTCGTTGTCGGCAAAATGGTTTAATAATGGTTATGATAATAATATAGGTAACATGGATTACCGGCATTCACATTCAATCGTTCAGGTAAGGCGCTGATGTATTCAATGATTTAAACATCAGATAAGGTGCAGAACTGATGATGAGTCCTATGTCATTTTATATCATAATTCTAGATAAACAAAACAAATTTAATAAACAGCGAAAGCTATTTACCGTACTTGTCACCGTTTCTATGGCGACAAATGACCTTCATCCGAGATAGATACAAAACACTGGTTTTGCACCCTGGTAAATTTTCCATTTCTCCATCAGAATTCGGAATGAAGTTAATACTGTCCTACAGACCAATCTATTAAATAAGTTACTTGACAAGCAACTAATAAAGCATTAAAATATGCAGGGAAAAAACGACCTCCTGGTTTCGGCATTTCAGTTGGCAATATGCACTTACTACCCGCTGACCAATCGGCTGGGAGACTTACCTTTTGATAGCCGAGAAGCCGCTGATATTCCTCCACAGTATTTTGTACCTCTTCGACGATGAATGCTCCATTTCTGTGCTGTGTCAATTTACAATCAAATAAATATGCATGCAAGAAAAGTATCGAGCTGTATAAGAAGTAAAACCTCATCATCGAGGTAATAACGTTTTTTAAGAGCCGGGGTGCTCAGTCCGAACAGGTGTGGTTCGGGAGATTAACTGTCTCTCTGCCATGATTTAAGTAGGATTACGGGTATGTATACTTGACAAGGGGATTTCCCAATTTTGGACCGTGTATGGTGATTGGTTAGCAGAATATTTCAAAGAGCCTGTGCGACTTGGACGAAGAATTTACACTCGACTTTCGTTAAAACGTGATTGATGAAATTGATACAAATTGTGAACATATTAATGTGTTGGTGCTTGGCACTTAAGAAACAAAAGTTAACATTAAAATGAACATAATTTTGGCGTGCATCATATTTTAATTTCATTTTTGTACACACTTACTATTTTTCGAAGTAATATTTGCGTTATACGCTGTTGCAAGTATCTTATACCTGTCCATGGGGCATGATTATTTTTTGTCCTGAATTTCTTACTGTAAAGGAATGCCTCTTGTGTGTTCATTCATCCGATCCCAGACAGATTTGATCTACGCCACTAATAGTAATCGTCTGAATGAAATTCAATATCCATGTGTTGATGTCGTTCAATAAATGCAATAAATAACAACCCTAAAAAGCATGATTTGTTTGACAAATATAATTCATTGGCGCTTTGATTAGCCTTATTAGACGTACATGTTTCTAAACTAGTTTGTTGTTGTCTGACGTAACATTTTGTCTAATGTATTCAGACTGTCTAGCTGTTGTTCCCTGCGAAGTAAATTATTAAAGGTTGCACATCCCCTTGCTACTCATAATGTGAGTTAACCCCCCCTCCCCTAAAAAACTGCGCATTAATGACGACAATAATGATACGGCCGCATGTTATTCATGCATAATCGATATACCCATGGTACAAATAAGGTCAAATAACCAAAGCACTGATCGCCAAAAGTTTTCCAGGCTATGCTTAATATATACTAAGCTTTAGAAACTTTTTCAGTGTTACACAGATCATTCTTTCAGGTGATAAAAATCTTAGAACTATGTTTCCGATAAATGTATCCAGCTTAAGATCTTCCTGTACAGCCATGCACTTATTTTGACTAGCTGCTGTCCCCCTGCAGCACTGCGGGGTGTTATTGCAACCAGATTTTTACTCAAATGCTATTGATTAAGAGAGTCAGGAGATTCCCCATCCCAGCATTGTTGGCCCCCTACAACCAAGAACCCGCTACTCCATTATCATTATTCATAAGCCATTTATATATATATGGACGGGTAAGGTAATTTGTAGTCATTATTTTAGACACTACGGTAATCTATAAAATTGTATGTGATACTAATTACAAAACACACTCTAAAAAGAATTAAAATCCCCAAAACATTGAACAACCAAATTGGCTATATAAATCTTGGTAGAAATTTTAGATACTTCTGCAATCTGTAAAATAACATTCAATTTAGTTTTTTAAGCTCATTAGTCTAATACACATTATATATATCTGGGCATATGTGCACTTACATATATCTGTGCACATACTTAGGACTGGATTGACCTAGGTTTGATCCAGGGTCAGCGATGTAATCCACTGTACCACTGTCTGGCTTCCCTGAATTCATTCTTTGTAGTAGTTTTAACACTGCTGTAATCATGTGAAACCTTACAGAATATGTCAGTTTATCCTTAGCAGTAATTTCAGACCCTGCTGTGATTCAGACAAATATTATTGATATAGCCAGTTTATCCTCGGAAGTAATTTTAGAAACAGCTGTAATTGGGGTTAAATGTGTCAATGTATCATTGGTAGTGATTTTTGACGATACTGCAATCAATGTGGCCGTGATGGAGGAGATGCAGAAATGAACAAATTGATAGGGATGGGAGGTATGTGACCTTTAGGACCATTTTAACAGGTTTTTATAATCCGAATCCACAGTTTAGGTTATTTAAGTTAGTTGTGCCAGCTCAGAGTCTGCCTATTTTTCCGTAGCTTAGCTAAATTATATAATGATGCACCGCCTACATGGATGGCGTAACTTAACAGTGTTATGATATGTACTGAGATGATGGGGGGTGGTGTTGAAACTCAACCAGGAGCAAGAGCACCGTTTCAGGTGGCGATAGACATTGTGAAATAGTCAATCGACCGTCATTTTTATCACACGAAGTACTGACTGAAATATTAATTGGATCAGAAAAGAGTTTTAAACAGTGGAACGGACCCTCTCTATTCCAGTTACTGAAAATTACTGATACTGATACAAATACTGAAAATTACTGAAAATCATATTGGTTATCGCATGGACACAAGTTGCATTCATGGATATAATTACTAAATTTGACATGTATTAAAGGATCGAAATATTAATTAAGAGCTACACTTCTTAACCATCATAAGAATCTCCTAGCGATTTATAAATTGGCATTGATAGTAAATTGTTGAATAAAGAGCAGATTGCACTACCTCCATTGCTGTGTTTTATTTTGTGTCTGGTCTGCTGTTATGCTGAAAACACTATGATATCAGTGGCTGTAGCATGCTTTTTTAAGTCAGTTCTAGCATATGTTAAGGTATATATATAGAGATTACACTGCAATAACTTTTCTTTGGAGATTTACTAATAATCTTTGACATACATCCAGTGAGTTTTTTCATGTTAAAAAATGCAAACATAGTACAATAGATATTTAGCAGATCACACATTTATGTATGAATTATAACATAAGATAATTATAATCCGAAAATAAAGGATGATTATTAATTTAATAAGATATTTGAATGACTTTTAGATGTTATCTAACTCAAGATGTCCCCTTGTTATTTAAGTATTTATCTGTTCCCAATGTTTTTAAGTACAACGGTCTATTTGATACTACCGGTTAGACTTTCACAACTTGAAGGCATATAAAATGTTCCAGGATGTGTTTTACAGAGTCAAAGATTAAATATGTTTCATCTACTACGACTCCATTATGATCACGTACATATACTGTTCTTTTCCGAGACATTTATACAGTCTTCCGCGCCGTTTAATAGAATAGACATTCTTGCAAATGCTTCACAGCTATGACGCAGAACCAAAGACTACTATCTGGAAGAGGGTGTTATTCTCCCAGCACGCCTTGGTGGAACAGGCGGTGTTTTCTAATGATGGCGCATGTTGCGTGGCAACTTCGAAACGGGGTGGAGTCCGAATTTTCACCAGCCTCTAACATTCGCCTTCACAGGTTATATGGAAGAAACAGCCTTATCAACTTTATTAGTTCAGATTTTGTAAATTGTTTTCGTCATCATACAGGCGCACAATTCCAGTACCGATTTCCGTTGGTCGATGTTTGCGTTTGGATGGTTTCATTCGGTGTGGATGCTACTGCCGATTGACTTGTCGCTGCGTCATCATCAGAGTATGCTGATGGGTCCTGGGTAATCACAGCGAGTCACTGAGCAACACACCGAGAAGCGATGCTGCTGATTAGACATCAGAGGACCTTATCGGCGGTGGAAGCCTAGCAACCAAATCAGCAGCTTTTCCCACATCATCAGCGATTAAGATGTGCATATGACTGGTATCATGCTCCGTGGTAATTGCCTGCGTCCTAAACTGTATTCACTATGACGACAGTACCCAACCAGTCACACGGAATACTATGAAAGTCACAGGTGATTAAGCCCTTGCTACAAGACAATTCTGCTGGTCAACATAATATTGGAGGTCTAGTGGGCGTATGGTCGGATAAACAAATCAGTGAATTTAAACTGATCTAATCATCCACAACATAGTTTTCAGTTTAAAATTAAAATGCACCGTCCTGAGAAAACAGCAAGGCTACTCACAGGGTATGACTAAATGTATTATGAGTAACCTTTCCGTGTATCATGATCGATGAAATGTCATGTTGGAAACAAACGTTACCAGAAGCTATGCAGAAGACCATGCGTTTCTTAAGTGGGGCATTGATCTTTAAACAATCTTCCGGAACATAGAGAGACCCATCAAAACCGGAATAGCTACATATGCCTAATGTTACTATTTTGATTTGATAAGAAAAAAACTGCAAGGGTTTGGGCAGGTAGGATACATTTGATACATGTCATCATTGACAAATGGTGACATAAGAAAAAACCAGACTCATAATCATGGGTGGTAGTAAATGTTTTCACTGTCTTAAATGCTTATTGTCTGTTTGAGTATTTCATTAGTATTTCTGTCTGATATCAAAATTGTAAGCAGCGATCCAAGCAATATTGACCTGTAAGTACAATTTAAGCATTAAATTTAGTATTCGAGATCCTTATATAAAATATAACGAGTGTTAGGTCAGCCACCAACCAAGGTTTGAAATGAATTATGAATATGTACGCAGTACGAGATAATCTAATGGATTGACCTCCGTTCTAAGCGTTGTTTAAATTTGTTCTCACTCCATGATAACAATTCTCTATTCCATGAAGACTGGTGTGTTTATAAATTCTTCTAAAGAACGTTATAATGATTATTTAAATGTCAGGATCAACCTTTCAAACACTAATCAGATTTACAAATTTAATAAAAAAAACGTGAAATAAAACATAATGGTTATTCGACAGAAGATATACGATTAAACAAAAGGGGTGTCGGCTATGAAATAGATTATTAACTGCTGTCTTAAAATCGTTTGTTATTGTGCTTCAGTCGTGAAATGACCCTACCCGACTAATCCACTGCATGGCAGGATCTCATGTTCGACCCCTAGTGGATTTATGCCGATTTATGGAGACACCTGCACATACACCTGCAATCAAGGCTATGAGGGGACCGGGAGCCCGCAAATGTCTTGTCAACAAGACGGCACGTGGTCTGAGACACCGCTAACTTGCTCAGGTGTTTATCGTACTGGCACAAACATTATGACGCAAATTAGAGTTACGTATTATCACTATTTTGATGAATTCATTCTCTCTCAGTTTCCATGTGTCCTGCCCCCACTACTACTGATCATACTACTGAGATATTCTGTTCCCAAAGCCATGGAAGCTCATGCATGTTTGATTGTGAAGAAGGATTTGGCACCCGTGATCAGAAAATAATTGCCTGTCAGGCTGATAAATCGTGGTCAAGTGCACCCCCTACTTGCTCTGGTACACTATTCTACTCTAATGATCTATAGTGCAATTTAGTTACGTACTGGTGCTACTATATATAAGTTTGATAAGCTAAAACTGGAAATATCCGGTGGGCACTAATAAAAGTTTGACAAAGTGTCAAAATGTTGATTTACCTAAACATTCGAATCCGTTTCCTTTGAGAATGTATTATATTATATCGAGACATATGTCATTTCCCAGACTCATCCATGACGATGCATGTATCATTTAAAGGGCAAATAAGGCAATACGTCAATTACGAAAGCGACAGGGCAAAACACATAGCAAACACCCAGCGAACCAGCTTTTGGATGGCAACAAGGTGCACATTAATGTATCGGTGGATGGAAGCTTGTTTTATGGAGAGGAGGTTCGCTTCATTTTAAAGCTATTTCTGTGTACTGCAGAAGCCACTTCGAATATGTGTCAGGGGTTAACTCACTCTTTGAAGGTGGTATGATAAACTCATTATTAAAATTATAAATGAGAAGGGTTGATTAATTTTTGGGAAGGGGTGGTGCCACATTAAGGTTAGAATGGGATGAGGAATTTGTAACAGGGAACACGGGAAATCTCCTTCCTGGTGGGTGAGAGGACGGGTATTATTTGGCTCACTCCTGTAATAAAATGAATTCCCTCAATGTGTGTGTGAAGAAGAGAGAGGTATCTTAGAGCGGTAATAAATGTGTCAGACAACGTAAAACATAGAGCGTTTAACAGCACCTAGTATCATTATATACTGTTAACTATCTTTCTGTCATTATTTATTTTCCCGCCGGTATTTGACCAATGCCCCTCCGGATTTGTGGTGTATGCTGACCGGGGAACAACAGCAGCAACTGTAAATTTTCAGGTGACCTGCTTTGATTCTAACGAGGGAGAAATAACGCCAGTGCAGACTGATGGCACTCCAGGTCCTCGGTTCGAGGTGACTTCTACTGGCCCTCTAATGATGAGGTACACATGCGAAGATTCATTTGGGAAAGCAGCCGTGCCCTGTCAGTTTCCTATTGTGGTACAAGGTAAGTGTTAATCAGATAAAGCTGTGATTATGAAATTCCACTTTTAAGATGTACATCGATCGATCTAATTAAGTGAGGTGTGTTCGATGTGAAAACGTCAAAAGTCAATTAGTTTGACCAATTTTGACGCGACAGAAAACATTATTGACAGCAATGTGATGGATTAAAAGACGGCCTTTTGACCTTCTAGGAGACATTTTTTGTCACACTTTTCACGTTCAAATTTGACACTTAATTTTCCAGCTGGTCACACATGACTTGTATTGAACGACATATTTTGGTAATCCTTCGTCTGTATTGCAGAGATTCTATGTCCTCCAATACCGCAATCAACTCATCTGACGATCACTTGTCCGAGTAAATTGAGTTGGGGGACATCATGCTCGTTTTCTTGCCAATCCTCGTTTCCTCTGGTGGGCCCTTCAACTGCTACATGTGAACAGAGCGCGGCGGATGCAACCGTCGGGGAGTGGGACTACGGCGGGGCAGACCCGACATATTGTCAAGGTAAACGTCACTTAATCAGTGATCCGTGACCCCTAGCTAATCTTTAATTAATGGTATTTGACACAAACATTGTGCTGCAGCACCGGGATTACTAGCTGGTGTTAAATGTAAAGTTCAGTTCCGCTAGTACAAGTTATCAGTTTTTTCCGGAATTCTGTAAATTCTAAAATTTATACAAAAACTGTTACTGCCTTGCTCTACAGTTCTTACTTGCGGCCAGCTGGACAGCCCCGATGGAGCAATGGCATGTGCGAATTGGGCCAATGGATTTGTTTGTACCCAGTCGTGCAACGATCAATATGACGTACCTCGGACTGCGCCTACTGATGGACAGCTTACATGCGACCTGACAACCGGTTTATGGACACCCCCCGATGTCTTCGGTTGCACAGGTATAATCAGCGAATATTAACAATTTGCATATAGTATATAGAAAAATATAACCTCAGACGCAGAAGAGAATGCAACGGCAGCATCATTCAATATTTGATTGATCTTATAAAATCGTATAACTAATTTGTCTTTAAGCCCTTCGTCGCCCT
>JAXGGS010338061.1:0-13380 GCA_035585475.1 Armandia brevis
TAGATAAACCGTGTGGTTGAGGGTAAATATCAAGATACAGGTGAATCCTGATGTATTACTGAAGGCTAAGTTATTTTCTGCTAATTGATAAAAACAAGGTGGAAATGCAGTGGAGGGGCCATCATGGCAATGTAGTTTCTTGTAATCATTCAGAACCACAAACAAATTAATGATAAATGAAGGACGCGTTTTGACAATCAAGAAAATTACAATCTCCTTTCTGGAAATAATATCGGACATAATGTTGGTATAATATTGTACATCTCCATTGTATGTAAGATTGCCTTTATTTATTGATACCACTTTGAATTTCCAATCCAATACTTTACTGTATTCAGTGATCGCCATATTGGAAAAGCTGTAATAGTAATTTTCCTGAATAGCCTGATACTGGATTACAAATGAAGATGATGAATATTCCTTACTCAGTTGTTGAAAAATGATAAATAGTTTGTGAGCTTGAATTATAACATCTTGAGAATGCTGCTTCCCGCAGTATTCAATATCTTCTAACATTGATTCATTGCTGCCTCGGGTCGGCCTGATTATTAGCTGTTCAAATCTACACAGATGAAGGCTCTCTAGCAAGTCCATCTCTCTTATAGTAATGTTGATATCATTCACAGAATGTGTCAGGACGGTCCATCTATTTTTACCCAGTTTTAATTGATTCCCCCCTGATTCATAACTGATGATCCCACAAGGCGAATTTCTGGAGGTGGTGAAATCTGATGTGAACGTCAGACAGTGGACAACGCTGCCCTGAACTCTTTCTCTAATGTTTTCTTTACTGTGACGAATGTTAGAAGTCGGGTAAAGTGAGTGAAACAAAATGCTATCAACATAATTGGCATGAAAGTGAGTCTTGTAAATGGGAACGACTATTAAAATAACAATTTCACATAGTACAATTGAAAGCCTCATCATAATTCAAGACAAAAAGTGTTTTAGTTTGTCAAAGCGTTTCATCTACGCTTATTACAATACTACTTTTAACTTCAGCCCAAATTGTTTTCGACATTCAGCTTTCACGGATAAATAAATTTCGAACCATTCGGTTCAAAATCAAATCCAGGAAAGAGCAATTCAATCACTATCATTCAATATTAATAGATTATAAATTACAAATCATGTGTTGTATTAAAATAAAGTGATCTATTAAATTGAATTATATTCTCCTTCAATATACTCAGGCATAAACGATTACTTATATATTTCAACTATTAATAAAATGATATCAAACATGATGCATACTTATCAAATTCACATTCATATTTCAGGTTAGAGGTAACAACATGTTAATAGTAAGGCTAAACGTTATACAGATAAATGTGGATCGGGGCATATGAAAACCCAAGCAAATGTCAATGGACCAACTAATTCGAGGTGTAAATATTATTTCATTATAAAAACAGGATAAGATGAGAATTGGAAACAACGGCTATAGCCAATTTATTAAGTCATGATTCAAACAGTACAATTAACGATAGGCTCACTGGTCCTGATACACATGTATTATTAATACTAGCTGTCGTTATCCGCGCTGCGGGTTTTCTAGTAACTAATGTATAGCTAAGGGTTAATTTAATTATTCCCTAAGAGATATCCTCTCTCCTCCCTCCCTCTCCCCTCTCCCCCGGTATGCAACATGTTGAAATTATTATGGGTCAAATAACACTACGGAATACTTTATTCACGCGCGATCAATGATGAAAGTAATACACCGTGCGAAGTGTTCGGAGGCTTTTTGATAACTAACGGTAATTTAAATTTCGAATAAGGGTGTGAGAGATTTGGCGGTTACTTCAGGGAATCATGTCATAGAGATAATATGATCTCTGACCAATTACAGTAATCCACCGGGAGTAACATCTGACCGGTGCAGGTCACTCAGGTGTGACCACGAGCGGCGTCACTCGCATCGTGATGCGTCAACCACGCCGTGACAAACACCGGACAACTAAACATGACATAAACAAAGACGCATGCATGTTAAACAATAGCTACAAACATTGACGATAAATTTTATTGTTCAGCACAATACACACCAAGTCATCCTCTGACACACTCATTCGCTTAGAGCTCACCCCTCTCCTCCTCTCCTCTTCTCCGCCTCTCCGCTTCTCCGCTTCTCCGCCGCTCTGCTTCTCCGCCACACAAACGAACATGTGTGGCCCAGTTTCGTGACCCAGATCCGACAAATTTCACTTTTCAAAACTATTTCGATGTTTCAACTGTGCCCACCGGGTACAAAATCGCAAAAGAACAGTTTCTGCCGACTCGGAATCGACCCATTCCCCCAATAACTCCCGAATTTGGGAAACAGTTTTTTCGCTTAGCAAAATTATATGTAGATTACACTTTTACATATCAAAATCTGATACACCAAATTGTTGCTTACTCCTACCGCCGGTGGTTTCAAATATGTCATAGCATATGTTATATACAACAATAGTATTATCGTGAGGGAGCCAGATGTGACTCAGTGGCCATCTTAGGATAGTGATGAGATTGCTGACATTGATCTTGGTCTCAGCTTTAGGGTGTAGGAGACTCCAGAGAGAATCTGTTAATACTATATATACATAAATACATATATGCATAATCGGTCAATTCATACAATAACTCTTAGAATAGCATAATTTCGTGTCATTTTTATAGGTTAACAACATGCAGTGGTCTAGCAATTGATTTACTCTAAGCAAAGAACGAATGTGGAAGCTTCATGTATTATTTCCAAGAGTTAGATCAGTAATCCCATTGATTAACGGAACAATCTAGTGTTATGGAGATTATTCTATATTCTCTTAGTCTTTTTTTTATTTTTTTCTTTAATTGGCAACAAAATCTATAGAAAGCGCCCACAGTTCAAAATACAGGGGAATTTGATCAGAGATGAGCCAACATAATTAATTAAAATTGTTTATAACTTTAGAGAGGCATAATTAGTGCACACTGGAGGCTAGATTGAATACATCTGCATGGATGAAACAGAGATAATGCGTACTTTAATTTGTCATCATGCGCATGTTATTGATACAACGAAATGAACGTTGAGTCATTATGCATTACATTAGTGTAGTCATATTTCAGATGGGTCGAGTAGTAAAACAAAATTCTGAGCCTCTGCATTTCGGTTGAACGCAGAGAACATGCAAAACGTGCAGACTATCAGAGACTATGCAAATGCATTGAAAATTGTTGAATTCTGAGAACATTCTTCTATGCAATTTATTGATATTCACATCCTTAAATATGTTTCACATGTTAGGCCAGTCAAACTTAATCAATTACAAGCCACATCACAAATACATGAATTATAAGATAAGTCTGATATGATATTATGAAATATATTGGTTTTAGTATTCTCAAGTGCATTGTATAGTTTGTTTGTGTAAATGACTGTTCTGTTTAACAGAAATTTGTTCATGTAAATGGCCATTCTGTTTAATAGAAATCTTAATTCATGTAATAATGTATTGAATACCATATCAATAGCTTACACTACTGTTTTGAATAAAAGTAAAATATGCTATTCACATCAAATATGTAACTGGAGATAAGATGGAATCAGATCTTAGGTACCCTTATCAAGCTTATATGACAGTCACTACACACATAATTTCAAATGATACCACATGAAGGTTATTTTGTGTGTAACTTAAACCGTTGGCAAATAAATATTTGGCATTTGATACCCCTCTCTAAAGATAATAATAGATATATGATATATGAAGCGTGTATATACAAGCTTTTGTCTGAAATGTATGAGCTTCCTGTCCACACAAGTTAAAGTAACCTTGGACCACAATCTATGCATCAGTGATATATGATAGCCTAACAGTATCGAGGGGTTTCTCGCATTAACGATATTAGGAGCAATTTCACCTTTAACAGCATTTGACCACAAAGTGAAATTTCATCTACTTTTTATTGCAATGAACGACGCTAAAAAATATTGTTCATCTCCTCATTATACAGATGCATCCTCGATTTTATTCTATTGACATTATTTAAATTGTTATATACATTTTTATTAAAATGGGAGTTTGTATACTTTGCAGAAAATACACATGAGTTACATATGCGATTACTCAATTTGAAATGAGAGATATACTTTCAGAAACCTCATATTGCTTAAATTCATGGCTGAAGAATTTCAAACAGTATCAGATTAAGATGTTATGATTCTTCAAAAAAGAAAGCATTTTGAATAAAATATCATTTCATAGATAAACTTCTATGAACTATGTTTTGGGTAACATTATAGCACAGACATATAGCCTACCAATGAATGATTAACAATTTTCGATGTTTGACAAATAATTCAACAAGTCATATTCATCATATAACATATGTATCTTGCCAGTGCAAGTGGGTCTTACATATGTGATCTAAATAACTCGTTAGATCTTAAGACCCAGTGACATCAATCTATATCTTGAAGACATATCTCGCAGCATAAACATGTTTTTCACATTTATCTTTTTAGGAGCAATTTGTTCTTTGTCTGCATGGGAACACATTCTGACTGTGCATCAACATTTGTGTTTGACATCAATTAAACATGAGCAAACCACCATGGCAGCCTATTTTAATCACATACATGCATGTCTACACATAAGGAAAATAAACTTTTTCAGCTCATTAAGATTTGATGAAGGAATGTTCACAGATGTGACTCACAACTTGGATCATTTCATGGGAGATGTAAATATTACAGCACTCAAGGGTGGCCGGATCAACACCACAATTACATTTACAACTTCCTTACAACTTGGTTTTAATTTTACATTCCGCCAGTTTCAGATGGGTTACTCTGGTCCAAATTGTGTATTTGATTCTATGACTATTGATGAAACATTGACCGCAAGATATTGCGGAAATATGCCTTATTTCCAACATGTACTACTTGATTCGAAGGCTGTTGTTCACCTTAATAGTCATGGACAATTTCCCACAACAATTTGGTTTATTTTTCAGCCTGTGATAGCAATAAAATACAGCAGATATGACAATTCAAAGGCATCCTTACTAATATCGGATACAGCATTATCATTGCATGTCAACTCTATAATAGAAACGCAGCAAGGGGTATTCAGCAAGGATACGAGAAAAATACTGACCATCCTAAGATCCATGTATGGTGGAATTGTTAGATACAAAATCAATGGTGTCAATAATGTATTCATTTATGAAGGTCCATATTTTAGATTAGGGCAGCGCTTGAGTACATCTGACGATACAGCAGATGTCATGAACTATCAGGGTGAGAGCCAAGGCCCATCTGTTAGTCTATTTATTTATCTCGACCTGAACGGGACAATATCCATGACATTTAACTGTATATCAAAACTATTCAGTGACAGTCAGAAACATGTAATAAGTCCTAGAGAAACAGTCTTTACCATTTCTTCTGAATTGTTTTGTGCTCCGAAGCTAAAGCTTTACTACTGTCAAATAGATGCATTCAGTCAGTTTACGTCTGTGGAACATTTGTCACTAACTATTGAATTTAAGATTAAGTATTTTCAATACTCTGGGCCAGACATTGATGATTGTTTGTATGGCGGTATTGCTATTCACCGTGAGAATGAATATTTTATGTTAGAATGTCGAATGGACAATATTATTCTAGATTACTTTTATTTCCTTGAGAAACAATCTACCATAACGATTCTCTCCTACAATTATCCGATCCATATGCAGATTCAAGGTAGACAAGGAAAATGCCAAAATGCACAACTATTTTCATTGAACTCCCCATACTTCTTAACATCCATGAAAATGACAACCAGAGAAAAATGTTTCAAAGTAATCATATTTACTAATAATAACAGAACTTTTAGCGGGGTGAAAGCCCATCTAAATTCAATGAGAATACAAATGCAAATGTTTAACAGAGAGTGGGCTGGCCACTGCTATGATCAATTTACTTTGGAATATGACATTTGGGATCCGCGAAATATGAAATCGAACATTCATAACACATCAAATGCAATTGTTGAGAACATCTATGTCTCTGATGTACACATTATAATGCATAGGAATTGTACCTGGTCTAGGTCAACACTCTTTGTTGAAGCCGAACTATACTGTCCAAACGGTGATTATGCAAGCAATACAAATGGTAGATTCTGTAAAACAGTGACATTCCAAAACAAATTTGTTGATGTCAATCTAGATTTAAAACCAATTGATAATGAAGAGTTTCATTTACAAGATGTGATGAACTCATCACATCAACTGGTGAATAGATTAAAAATGGAATTAGGCATAAAGCAAACTAAGGACTACATCATTGAAAGAACATATACTTTCACCAGAGACTTCTACTGTCCCCGGCTATGTGCCTTAGATACTTTACAAATATATTCAAATGATTCATTTCTACGTTTTGACATTTTGCAGCTCCAAAATGTAAGTTTATCATTCGGTATGAATCCAAAAACTATAGTAGGTGCAAGGTTATTCAGGGATCCATATTACCCATGTCCAAACCACACGTGTGTGCTTAGTATGCAAACAATCCATACTGTGCAAGATTCTGTTAAGGAGCAACCAATGAATATTTTGCAAAGCGCTAGCAATAATCTAGGGCAAAGTTTTAAATTTAAAACTGTTGATAAGCAATACACAATGTACCGAAAACGGGATAAATCTTGGAATGAAGCTAGCTCTCACTGTGAACAGCTTGGACAAACTTTGTCATCAATATCTTCAATAGCTGATGCTAACGCCGTTATAAACATTTACAGACTCATTTTCAACACAAGTTCAGATCAGATTGACACTAGTTTACTTCTGTGCAATTCTAGCAAGGTAAACGTCAGTCCTGTATATACATCTCCGAAATTACAAGTATATCAATCGTTACCTAATTCTCTACATTTAATAAAACAGGTATTTGACATGATATGGTATAATGGAATTCCAACCAGTATTGAACATGCATGTATGGCGTTGGACAGAATGCCCGATCCATCAGAAAATGTAATTTACATATCAGCTCCCAGTCGCTTAGTATGCTTATCATGAAACTGATGTTGACTTTATTTTTTTAATTTCTAGCTAATGGCACTTGATTCACCTGCCGCCCAATCACTAATCACTCGTAGATAAAAAGGAATTGAATTTCCTTATCTGTGTAAAAATTCACCATCTCCTACTCAAAAACCATAAACACTGACAATTCAGACACACCATCCTTGCCAAGTATAGTCCGATTGGTTGGCTCATACCATAAGTGCAAGATGATATGCTCAGCATAAAAAAGATGCTTGCAATTCGACTTGCCACTTAATCAACCTTACATACTTGCACCTCATAAAGACTTCCGACAAATCACAATATTGAGCCGTGTCTGCCCTTGGTTTTAGAAAACTATCGATGTGTTTCAAGTGCCTGTCAGCTTATATATCACAATTGGTAACCAATAAATTATCAGTTCCTGCTTAGATTACTTGTTTTATGCTGGATATGCTCAAGTCTTTGTAATGTTCTTTTAGGCAAATGTTAACACCAGCCAGTGGTATTTAGGATTACAAAACATATGTCTGAGTTCTCAAGGTGATGAACCGACTTATAAAGAACAAAATCATACAATGACTGAAAGTACAGCGGACATAGATGGATTTGATAATAGAATGTCCACACAAGAAATGGATGACCCTATGAGGGATCTACATATTATAGGACCTAAAGGTAACCAGCTGAACAACACAATCGAATCTCATTAATTCAAAAGAAAAATCAATGAGGATAACCATCCACTTATTGTGTGGCTTTGGCTTGTATGGCGCGATGAATAAAGTGTTATATTTGTACTTAGGTTCATCCAAGGAGTGTCAGGCTCTGTTCTTGCCCTACTACAATTACTATCACCGTCCATCTCAAATAGACTGCAATGAGATGTGGGAACAAGCTGACTTTATATGTGTCAAAACACTTAGATCCAAACCCTCGTCATTGGTGCAAATTGACAAGAATGCAATTAAAACACAATTAGATCTTCAACAATGTTACAAATTTGGTGGTTTATTAAACTTTTTGGACACATGTTACATACTACAGAAAATCACAAATGAAAGCTGGAATATGGCTAGATGTCATCACGATGGACTGAATGTTTTCATTGATATGCCTAGTAACCTTCAAGAGCTTCTCTATGAAGTCCTACAACCTTTAAGTTTCTTTGGCCAAACTTCATTTCTCATTCCTTACCGTGGCCAATGCATAGAAATATTCAGTCTAAGTCATCAGGAACTCAGAAAATCTATCTACAAATGGAGATACAAATCACAGAAAATAATTCCGAAAGCTAAGTCATTAGGTTTGATGATAAAAAACAACCTCACAGCAAAGTTATCGTTATCTGCATGTTTTGGAAACCATTTTACATGCACAGATTTGACATGCATTGCTGTGGGATCTGTTTGTGATAATGTGAGCGATTGCTCTGAAGGAGAGGATGAACTTCAATGTGGAATAAAAGAGCTATGGGAGTTTTATGTGTGTCAAAATAAACGCTCAGTTCATATCACCAGGTTGTGTGATTTGGTGGATGACTGTGGGGACGCCAGTGATGAAAATATAGCACTGCACTGTTTGACACGACCATGCTCAGATGAATTTCAATGTAAATCTGGACAATGTATCTCTGTGAAAGAAGAATGTGATGGTTTTATGAATTGCATGGATTTCTCAGATGAAAGTAGAACATGGAGGACTGATCTTCAAGAAAATAGATGCATATCTTATCAGAAAATAGTACATAATATGTACACTTACTTTATCAATGATAGACCCATGATTGAAGGCAGGTATGTCAAATCATCACAGCATCGTTCAGAACTTGGGCCACAATATCCTTGCAGTGAACAGTCAAATAAAACATTTGGTTTACACCAACTGTGTATTTTTGAAGTTGATATATATGACATACTGGAGCCATGTCACAAAGGAACACATCTTTATTATTGTCGACACCATAAATGCACAGGTTACTTTAAGTGTGCTTCTACATTCTGCATTCCACTTAGGTATGTGTGTAATAAACAAAATGATTGTCCGGACGGGGAAGATGAGGTGAATTGTCCAGAGGACAATACATGTCCTGGAATGTTGCTGTGTAAAAGCAATGTTTGTGTCTCAATTGCCGATGTATGTGATGGTATTATACATTGTCCCCATGGAGACGATGAAAGAATGTGTCAGATGTATTGTCCACAGGGTTGCAGCTGTAATGGGCTTGTGTTTAAGTGCATTGCACTTAGAATTGAGAATTCCGCTCTGAGTGTGTTGGTGCACAAGCCTGTTAAACTAGTTTTACGGTTACATAGCTTGGAAAGCTTGGAAACATTAAATAACTTGTCCCATGACCTATTTTCCTTATTAAAATATTTAGACATGCATAACTGCTCCCTGACAGACATACCTTCTCCAGTATCGAAACTACTGCTGGTCGAGAGAGTCGACCTGTCATACAATAGTCTTACACATTTAAAAGAGGATGCTTTTAAAGATTCAAGACAAATCAAAATGATCAAATTAGATGGGAATAATATTTTGTCTGTCCCAGGTTTGTTTTTTAGAGGTTTTCACAAGCTGAGGTCATTAGCTATAAGTCATCAGAATCTAACCGATTTACATGATAATAGTTTTTTTGGGCTGGTCAACCTTATATCATTGGACCTAAGTTTTAATCATCTCAAACAACTGAAGAAAGAGTGGTTAGAGGACATTCATTCCCTGGAAACATTCTTTGTGCAAGGTAATCCCTTGGTCACCTTAGAATCGGCCTTGTTTGGGATTTTACCCCGTATACAAATTATATTCACCCCTCTAAACGCCCTGTGTTGTATGTCCAGTTCTCTTAAAATGTGCAACCACAAACGCTTTAAACTATCAAAATGCCACAGCACTTTTAATCAACATATTCATTCATATATCACTATGATATTTGGAGTGTTTGGTTTAATTTGCAATATTATTGTATTAATAATAAGAGGAGTTATGCGTAATAACAATTACACTATAACTATTGCTAGTCTTGCCTTTGTTGATGCTTTGAAAGGGATATCTATCATGATTGTAAGTGGTGTGCATCTACACTATGGGAAAAGATTTGGTGTCAGTAGAGATGTTTGGCGAAAAGGTGCACTTTGTAAAGCTCTTTACATGGGTAATCTGGCTGTTAGCATGATGTCTCCAATTTTACAACTCTATATATCCTTGGATCGATTTAAAGTAGTTAAAAATCCGATGCAATCAATCACCAAAGGACGGGGACTTAAGCTTAGAATATCATTGATTTTAACTGCTTTGTTAACTATAGGATGTATAATTTATTTCAGCAGTTATTCAACCGAACTAAGCCTAAATGACTCTTGTTATCTATCTGATAATAATTTACCAAATGGAGTTCATGTCCCTTTTTTGTTTCAATATATAATCCTGGGCTTCATCAATCCAATCTTTTGCATAATGACCATTGTCAATTATGGCAATATTTATAAGCAATTAAAGGGGTTAAACCAAGGAGAGCAGTACTATCAGAAAAGGTCATATTCCCATTTATATTTACGCATCTTCATCATTGTTACACTGAATGCATATGTCTGCATAATGGATGCCCTTAAACATCTTCTGCACATATTCAATGTACTAATTTCTCCAAACGTATCAGATACCTTAGAAATAATGAACACTGGTGTTCCTCTTCTGTTTGATCCTTTTCTACATACACTGGCCACTAGTTTAGCAATATCTAAACTCAAGGCATTCAGAAACACAAACAAAACATAAAACAGTGAATAATGACTCAGCAAGTCAATCGAGGTTTGTATTCTAATATTTAAATCATACAAAGTACATAAATCAATATGTATTTGGTCAAAATAATTGTTACTGCTATTTCAATGTATCTGGTTTTCTCAAGGCCATGCCCTGTCCTTTTGTATCTACGTCTCTCTGCTCAGTGACGTATCAGTGTTATTAAAGCACTGTAAATTTCATATTGGATAATGTTAATGTTCAAATACATATACTACTGTTTAGGTTATGGTTTGTGAAAAAGAAAATTAGTCTGTGATAATTTGTGAAATTATGTTGAGATGCTTTATTTGATATGTTCTCATCTTTTACAGTTTAACCAATAAATTCCAGTTGTAAAGATGCGTCATTTATTTGTGGCTGAACCATTTGAGGTCGTTTTCCTCATAATTAATATATATGTCGCGTGACTATTCCGATAGCAGATCATTATTTCATATTTTCACTCAAAGAGTGTATGTCAGCATTATTGGCACGACATTCTACTTAGTAAATACATACTTAATAAAAATCATTCATCCTCATTTTTTGATATGGCATGTATGTCTCAGATAGAATATACTTTAGTTGGTCAGGAATTGCTTTCAGTGTAATCAGCATGATTTCAAGCTTAAGTAGACGCCTTGAATCATCCTTGATAGCAACAGTTCTAAATCCAACGAATTTAAGAACCTTATCACTGTAAATGATACATTTTTGAATGGATTGGATAGCTAACCAACTATTTTTTCATCGGGAAGAGACTACCATACTTCCCCTTGTAAATTTAAACTGATGACTAGAATGAGCTATTGAGAGAACAAAACTGGCACACTTTAAACATTTGATTTCTGAATCCAAAATCCATCCGCAGCAGTGCTTAGACCTAAATAGACCATATAGGTTTTCCTTTTGTTTTCCAGACATATCTTGATGTGAAAGATATTGGACCATGGTTATACATGATTTTGATTTTCCCCTACCTTTTAGAAGAATAATTCCGTGTACTTATTCCGGACTTTCAAACTATTAAATATGGTTTACTCAAAATGCTGTTGACATTGGCCATGAGACGGACATATTTGGTCAACACTAAAATGCAATGACAGACAGAAAAGAGTGATACATTCAACCATTATTTTACATAGCATAATCATCTCCCAGCACAATGTTATTAACGTTTCAGATTCTATGGTAAACAGTTTGTTTATCCAAGAAAAGTCAGTTTCTAAGAGCATTATACTCGCTTATTATAAAGAGTTCCCTTTAGGCCATATGAAATTAATAAGTTGTTTCTCAGGCCCCGCCCGCATGGGCCTGAGACCCCCCACTCCCCTCTTTTCATTTGGTACATCGCGAAAAAAAAAAACTGCCGCCCCTAATTTCACAGAAAAATATTTAAAAAAATATCCCCTAAACCGACCCTGACGCAAAAAATACTCCCTAAATGTGCCTAAAACCCCTTAAAATGGGCAAAATATTTCAAAAAAAAAAACACACCTGCCGCCCCCATCTTGGACAAAAGAAGAACAAATCAAAATATTGCCGCCTACACCCTTCCTCTCAGGTAAATAAAAGTCTGAGAAGCAACAGAATTTTATGGGGCCTTAAGGGTTGTTTTGCGTTGTCATGAAGTAACAAGACGCGCTCACTTGTTACACACACACGTGTTACGTCACGGTAGACGTACTCCTGTGAAGCTGTTAAAGGGATTTAATTACGTCCTTGGATACTGTGTGTAGAATACCAATTTTATTTATGAATATATAAGGCGAGCTACGCACATAATGTGCGCGGTCCTTTCGTTTTACGTTTTACCTGTTTCAAATGAATATCACATGAACACAATAATTGTTGTAAAAACATAATTGTATCGTTCGAACTATGCTGGAGTCTTTTATTAATCGGGGCCGTCTGGTCAGATACAGGCGTATTTCAAGTATTGATGCCTGATATAATTAAATTGGTTCAAATTGATTTATTCCATTCAACTATTAGTCATTGTATTTCCAATTAATTTTCTGTCTATCAATATTTTATTAAGCCACTTGAATCTCCCATTCTCATTTATTCATAAAGCAGTATTGGATTTGCAATTATTGTTAAAGTATGATAAGTCTTTAAATTGTGCTTTGAAATATTCTCTTATTCCTTGTTCCTTCGACATCCGAGATTCGATTTCATACGACTTATCGAGATACCATTTTATTACAAGCTCTTCTGCTAGCTCAGTAGTAATGGTATGATCTGGGGGGGCTCCATTGTCCTTTGGAGGGCACGTGAGTGTCCTTTTTACCTCTTGGAGGGCACCCTTTGGAGGGCTCATTAGATCTGGGCACCCTTTGGAGGGCTCATTAGATCTGGACAGACTCCATTGTCCTTTGGAGGGGTTCATGAGAGAGGAATCTTTATTCATTGTAGGTTATCCTTTGGAGTACTCATAATATCTGGGATGAGACCCTCTCAATTAAGATCCCTAAGAATGAATCTAAAAAAATAATTGGTGATTAATTTAAATAATGAAAAATGTTCCTCTTTGCTCCTGTAGAGTTCTGCTGTCTTTTGGTA
>JAXGGS010338283.1:0-13374 GCA_035585475.1 Armandia brevis
TCCTTTGCCAAAGCTTGCTGGTCGCAGGCCGCTGACAGAGCCAAGGGATTCTTCAAAGTTGATTTTAGTGGCACTGGTCTCGCTATTAGTACTAGCGTGCGTTTTTATTTGAACAGAATTACACCATAAGTCGACTCCGTTGAGAGACTCGCTTCTAAACTTGTCGCTACCAGTAATGTGCCGACCTGATGTTAACATGATCATATTCTCTACAAATATTTATTATATATCGACAGACAACCTGGGGACCACATGGTTACTTGGGACTGATGGAAAATTATGTCTTGTCAGCTAATCGTCAGATTATTTCTGGTGACTGCGGTGGATTCGATGGTGGCTGTGGCATCTTATCTCCGAGAGAATTACAAGCTCTACCAAGTGATAGTGAGTAGTGATGAACAATTTACTATTCATGACACTTGGGCTCGTCACCAACCAGTAATAACACTTAACTAGCTATTAAGAAAACGTCATTGTAGAGAAATATTTTGAATTAACCTTATATTGACCTATGTGCACAATCCGAATTTTATTATTAATTAATTAAACTATGAGACGAGTAAAATAAACATCAATCATTGTTGCATCATTCTCCATATTAAACTACTTGCACTTGCAGCGCCTCCCCTCTCCTCAGCTAACTGGATTCTGATTCCTGACGATGAATCGTTGATTAAAGCTAAATACCAATTACCAGTAGATGATCCTGATTTTAAGAATAACCGAGTTTTGTGGATGTCGTGCGCTAATGAATGTAGCAGGGATATTAACTGTAGATCAGCAGAATATAATACAATCACCGGTACTTGTCAGATGGCTGGATGCGGGCAACCTCAGCTAAAGATGGTTAAGATGCTAGTTTATTAGATTGGATGACGAGGGGGGGGGGGATGGTGCAACAACAGTACCCTTCATATACCAATTTAAAAAAAATATTGAGGAATTGCTATTAGTCGCAGGTCTAAATTGTTTGTATAATACTTTTTGGTAAATCGCCCGCCTGAGTGGCTCTAAGATATGTGTTTATTTTAGGCACTGATCACTGATTCTGGCTCTTTTTACAGAAAAGATTATGATAGACTTAATCGGTTTTTAAATTTTATCCTTTTGCATGAATTAATTTAAGGATCCATTTTTCCGGTCAAATCACCATCTGTCCGAAATGTTTTTGTTTTTGTTTAGACGTGCATGGTATGATCAGTGACACTGGAGATTTTATAGAAGTGTCTAAAATAACTACTATGAATTGATTTGCCCACCCATATATATTGAAAAGGTTATAAGTAATGATACTGGATCGGCGGGCTAGTGTACTTGTTGGGGATTTAAGCAATTGTTGTGTTGGTTTTCGTCTGTGATATACATTTTAAAGAATCAAAGTTTATACCTTTTTTGGTGTTCAGAAGTCATATCAAACTCATTAGACTGGGGGGACAATAATAAATAGTTGAAATACCTTATTTTGAGACTAAATTAACCTCTTTACAGTCGTGGGCAGTTAACAGGCAATACCTCGATGTCATGCTGCCTGACGATATAAAGAGGGGTTACATGGGCATCACATATAATCTAATTTGCGTAACAATAGGGCTACTAGGAGAGGCACGAAACAGCTGATCTGTCATCTGGTAGCAGCTACAGCTAGTTTTCAGTAAATCCGGAAATAAGGAATTCATCAGCGTCCTGTACACCTACACAAGCATAGACATAATTTATGTAGCTATTTTCTACTATGTACTGGTCATTATGTTTGTAAGTCTCGGAAACTAAAGGAAGTGTCATTGATTTGTACTTAAGTATAACAGATACATTTAATTGTCACATCCCACCTTTACTCCAGGTACATTTGTAAGGTGGGGCGCGTAAAAAACCGTGGTAGATTATATACAGTCACTTGTTTCCCTCCATAGTCAGATTTTAGCTTGGTTTCAAAATTACAGTTTACAAGAGGATGATCAGTATCCATGACAAACATCCAGCCGACATCACCTGGGCAGCCATGGTACTTTTCATTAATAACAATTCTCCTGCATACTGAGCGTTTATCTAGATGTCTAAACATAAAACAGGGACTCAAATGGGAACTACATTATCTAATTAGTCATTCATATTCCAAATAATAAATTGACGATCAAATTATGGCTTTATATGTGGAACTTTTAATTAGTGTATATGGTACAATAATGATACCTGCATGTGTCACAAGGGTTCGATATTTAACGAGAACCAAATTAGAAGTATTTGCTCATTTATGACCTTTACCTACCCTGTAATGTTCAGAGAAAAAGTTGTACGTTTGGTTCTGTGTAAGGTCAGAGTATAAGGAATTGATAGGATTTTCCCAGTGCATCCAATTTGTGTGAGTAAGGTCGTATTCAGACACTCCAAATGTGATGAATAGCACTTCCTTTCCTCCATCGCGCATAACTATTTCAATCTGTGAATTCATACAGTGAATAGGTTTATAAGCGAATTAGAGTCAACTTTCCTAATTATTTCATACGAGAAATCAAATATCAATAATCTTACCTTTGTATGCTTTATCATGTATGTCATTCGATAACCGTTCTTTCAATACATTTGTACCACTCCACTTCGTAATGTGTCTGAGAATTAGCCATTGGTTGGGTGCAGTTGTCGAGTATTGCAATGATGTACTGCCAAGACCTCCCGTAATACCACTCATACCGCGAGTATTCAGATTTGAAAAATACCCCTTCCCTTCCACAGAATCAGTCAGGGAGTTTGAAATGTATTGTTATGCTTTTGTAAACAGATTTTTTTTATTGAACTTGAATCTAGTTGTAATCAGATGGCCCTCTTTAGCACTTGTCAGAACAAATAAATAGTAGGCCAATATATTAGATTATGGTTATATATAGTAATAGATTATAACCATTTGCATCAATAACAAATCACAAATTATACTGTTTTGATCAGTTTAAGCTTATTTAGGCCAGTCAGTTGGTAAATTTGTTGTTCCATGAGGGTCATTTCATAAAAAAACACATTGGAAAAGCAGAAAGGTCGAGTTTAGATTAAAACGACTGATGGCATGTTATAGAGACCAGCAATAATAATATTTAACTGGCTAAACTATCAGGTGTGAGTTTTAACTAACCATTGAGTCCAACCAGTATTTAGAATTACATGCTCCTTGAGGAGCAATCATTTTGACATCATAATATGTAGTCAAATGGATTTGTTATCATATGATGTCGCAGTAATTGTCAGCCATAATATTTTCACATGGAAAAGGAAAATAGAAAATATGGGCCTCAGATAGGGACCATCTGTGCACCAAAATATTAGGTGCATTTTTATTTATTAAGATCAATGTTTAATGCAGCTGCCCCAAATGAGGGAGATACCTTCTCAAAAAATGGGTTGGAACGTTTCCTCTTACCACCCTATGCACAAGAGGAAAGTTCCACTCTTTCTAGCTTACCCACAAGAGAACGACTACACTCTTACCAGCGTAATATTTGTGAGCAACCAAGAACAGTAGGATGTTACCCATTTTGATGCCAAATGGCGAAATGACTCTTTCATTCTGTGGCATATATATATCTCATAGTTTTTGACTCTTGTGCTGATCATTTTAGATAATGGTAAGATCATTTTACGACCAGCATTGTTGCGATTCCTTATAAACATATGCTTAATTATTGCCAATCCTACAATCAACAATGGTATGTTCGTTAATCTAAGCTATCCCTATATAAAAATAAAATGTCAATGTGTTATGAAAATTTAAATAGTTCCGTTTAAAGGGATACCTAGACTGCGATCTACCAATCTTTTGTGATAGTTTGTGAGACCTTTGTGAGATGTTATAATCCATTTTTAGAAACCAATCCTGATAATTTCATTATATCTATAGATACATCATTATACAAAATATTACATGATATGATACACCATTGGCTTATGCTGGATATTTTGTACGCGTCATAAGTCGTGTGATCGCAAGTTTAGACGGTCTGCCCCAAAAATCCCTACGGCAAAGACATATGGCCTGATTTTGCTCACAACTTTAACAAGCTTGACAGACTATAGGACTTATTTACACTTTGTGTGATCAAACATTAAGAATTCACCTTTTCTAGTATCAGTAGCTATTTAACCTAAAGAAAAGTCTTACTTTTGTCATCAGACCTTGATCATTGACTGGCTCTGAGTGATGTATATTTATGCCTTATGCTCTCCATACTTATCTCTATGAACACTAATTTTTGTTACTCTGGAGAATTACTTTCTTCCCTCTGGGAATATTTCTTTGGACTATCTTTCACCTATTTGCCAGCGTGAGATCTATATCTATGTTTACCTCGTTGATATAGGAAATCAATTTTGACTTTTGTGTGGCTACCGCTAGATTTGTGAACTTTTTCTGCTGCCTTGTCTAAAATATGTTGATGACCTAGTGAGTTTTACAACAAAAACAAACCAAATAAGGGGCATTTAAGCGGAAATCTTAATCCATATGATTGATTTTTGTACTCAGGTAAGTATTCGACATGTTCCGGAAAATTACATGTCATCCATAAACATGTTTTTCAAAGCTTATTATATGATATTTATTACTGCTGCTTCCTTTCACAGGAGCACATTTTTTCCGAACATTTACAAACACACAGGATAGCTATAATTATTATGACTAGCTGTTGTTACCCGCTCCACGTGTATCGATGGTATTTTTTAAAGGAAAAATGTGTTGGCAGTGTTGTGTCGCCAGTAACCCTGTCCCCAATTACATTTTGCCACTGATTTTCCCGCAGTTCCTATTCTCTTTTAACAGAGACATGGATCGTTTCCGGGATCAGTCTGGGAAACGAAACATGTCTGTCAAGGAGAGTATAATCCCGAATTTATGGTAAATTTACCTTTTTAAAAGTTGTTCGCAGTTTTAAATGTGCCGACTGTGTACAATTCTATAAACGGTGTATAAATAGCCATATTCTGCCGACTCAGAAGTTCCCGATTCCCCATAGAACTCCCGAAATCGGGTCCCGAACTTTTTGCTTAGCGAAATTATATATGGGATGAGCTGATAGACGATAGTTATTATCTATACAAACAGCACTTTAATTATCAATTAATTCACTAGTGCACATGTATTATTTATTACTTATTATTATTTAGTGTCATATCCTTAACTGCGAAACGACCACGCACATAAAGGCACAAAAGTTAACACTTTATATTTATAATTTTCAATCATATACTTTAGTTAATTCAACTTTAAATATTTTGTACAAACCAAAATGATGTACATATTGTGTGATTCATACTTTCGGTCAAACCAAATCTGGTATAACCAAATAAAAGTATTTGAAACTAACTATATAGATGTAAGAATACACATTCTATGCATTGCATCCATTTTTGTTCACCTGCACATTGATTGCAATTAACTACTTACATAGTTAGAAGCTACTGAAGGAACCCTGTCAAAAATAGTTTCTTGTAAACTTCTGGTCGGACCCAACTACAACATTTGGGAGTCAGGAGTAAAACAATACACCCTACAAATATGCACCCTACAAATTTTGAGCAAGAGAAATGTCTTGATAATTCTAGTTAGTTGCCAAGTTAGTTCTCTGATTGATGAAGAAAATGACTATTGGTGTCAGGTGCTATACTAAGGTGTATGCAACCGGACAGATATACTTATATAAAGAAAGTGACTGTTATTTGTGCTAAAAAAATGATAATATATAGTAAATGATTATATATTCAGGAACCAGCTTTGAAAATAATCTGAAGCTGAGATGTCTACCCTAGAGGTTTTACTGAAAAAACAATTATTTTCATTTTCAGTTCAAGATGTTAGGGGTGATCAGGATGGTCAATCGTAAACGCAAGTATATATTTCTATGCTATTTGCCACTGCTAATTTCAACTTTAATAACCATTGTGGTTGTTAAACAAGGCAAATGGCTCTGCAGTACCGATGAATCATCTAGAATGGCATCGTTCTCATTGGTTACAAGTATTAAAGAAGTTGTGAGAACATTTAACCAATTCACCACTAGACGGACTGGCAAGTATATTGTATTCACTTTGTATATTTAAATCATTTATAAGCATTTTAATCATAAGATGTTTATGTATTGTTTGAGCTGTATGATAGAGTACCAATTGTATCAACTTTACAAAGTAAAAAATCAGTCAAGCATTGAGATTAAATGGTATTTGTAGAAACAGGCTAATTTTTCAGGTAGTGGGACAACTGGAACAAATTACTCAAATGTAATATTGACCTCACAAAACCCACAAAGGTCCAAGTTCCCTGTTTCTTCAAGTAAGTAAATATTTTGTAAACTGTTCTGAAGATTTATAATCATAACAGTTCTTTTATTACAGGATGATGAAAACCTCAAACAAAAATATAAAGACTAAATGGTTGATACTGAAAAGGATAAGCAGCAATCTGAACTTCAACAAAAGTTGGGATGATTACAAATCCGGCTTTGGCTCAACTTATTACAATTACTGGTGTGGTTTAGAAAAACTGCATCAACAGACTGCCAGGAGGAATTATGGTTTGAGAGTTGACATGGCTTATTGGAATGGATCCAAGGCATTTGCCGAATACAAGAGTATCTATATTGGACCAGAAAGGGATGGATACAGAATCTTCTTGTCGGGTTACAAAAATGTCTCAAACACTGCTGATAGCATGTTGATGGTAAACAAACTTATAGATCAAATTGTTGTACTTAAATACCCGTTCATTTGTATGTATTTATACTAATTTAAATGTATTTCAGGAAAATAAAAGTATGAACTTGAACAACAAAAAATTCACAACATTAGACAGAGATAATGATGATTGTCCGAAATGGAATTGTGCAAATGATCATGGAGGATGGTGGTATGCATGCTGCGCTTATGGTCACCTGACTGGACTGTGGCAAGAAAAGCATAGCAACATATTTCTGCTGATGTCATGGCATGTTACTCCAGTGAAATATGCAGAGATGAATCTCATCATTTGAGGTTTGCCCACTTCAGATAATATCAATTAAAAACACTGGCAAATAAGTAGACATTTTATTTGTTTCCTTGGACCATAGCCTTGTAACAGCTTAACTTGTCTGAACTTTTATAATCACCTGGAGAAATCTTAGAAGGATGCTCCTTAAGTCCATATATGGTGCATGTACAGATGGCTCATTCCTGAATTGAATATATCCCCAGCTATTATATCTTGTGCAGAGGCAGAATGTTACGTCATCTACCGGTGCATTTCAGGTAGTTAGGGTAATAATTGTTAGATGTACAATCACTTGATTCTTGGTTGATAGGTAACATGGTTGTGTCCTGTCCATTAATTATGTTTGGGGAACCAATAAATACTTTTCTTATAATATATTGTTTATTTGTAGTGTTGACAAGGTAAAACTGTAAATAATAATGGTAGTGGCTAAACCGACGACCGTTTCGTCAGTTTAGTCTCCAGGCTATACTGACGAACCTAGGGTCGTCGGTTTAGTCCCCAGGCTATACTGACGTGATGTGCCAGTCCATCTGAGAAACATTTGATTAATATTATATAGCCTTAGACAATACTAGTAAAATGTATTTCAGCAAATTGTTTTCCAATGTTTAAATAGGGTTGTACAGCTTTAGACAATGCGATATAGTATGGTAATATAGATATATGTCAGACGTTACTGAAGAACAGAGAATGTGATGTCAGCAAAATTCATACAACCAGACATTCCCCCATCATGGTAGCATCCTTAGCTCAGCTTAACACTGTCTCCCTCAAGCCCGTAACTGAGAAAAGGTTGTTTCAAAGGAGTGGGTTTCAATGCCGGGCTATCAAGGTTACACAATTTGTTTAATAATATGTTTGTCCAGTCAACTCTTGATACTTCAACATGTAGGAATCATTCCCAAGTATGCACCATTGTACTATTCCTAACAGTCTGTCAGAAATGGGAATCACCATCATTTACAAGTTACAAATATGCTTCTACGATAGACAATTTAATATTCAAATGTATGTATATGTTTTGTTTCAGATTATTCAGAAACAAAAATGAATGAATGATATATTTATTCAGAAAATAATTATCAATTTCAGTCCGGACTGATGACACTGTTTCCAATTTTAAATCATGGCGAATTGGACACAGGAAAGTTGTTCAGAAAAGCACAGCCTGCTACTTATTGATGCCATGGATTGCGCAAAAAGAACAGGAATCAAATGAAATATTTGGTTTCACACATTTATTCATTAGATATAATTTTTGAATTTTCGTGTTGATTAAATTTAGTGACCCTACATAACTAAGCTTGAATAAATCCTAATTTTAAGACTATATAAGCTACTATTTGATATATCAAGGTTCTCCATTCATGATGAATAAACCATAACACCAATCAATCAGTTTTTACATACAAAGGTAAAGCCATATAAAATTAATAAGTTGTTTCTCAGGACCCGCCCTCATGGGCCTGAGACCCCCCGCCCTCTCTTTTTATTAGGTAAATTTTTTTAATTGACCTGCCGCCCGCACTCTTCTTCTCAGGCAAATTAAAGCCTGAGAAACAACTTATTAATTTTACGGGGCCTAAGTGACGTGCAATATTACCTGAAGTTGAATTTAATCTTAAGTCATTTTGAACATTTGAACAACGTAAAAGTGCCATACAATAAAGCTTGAGAGAGTTGTTCTATGTAGAACCAAAATTTATGAAGACACATTATCAAATACCTCTTTGTGAGGCTTATTTGATTGATACTTTATATAACACGATGTAATCATGTAAATCATGTCAGTCATTGAGAATATACTTCGGTATCAGTAATAAATTCTTTTGATAGTCAATTAAGCTTTTAATGAATGGTGTTTGGTGGGTGTGGAGTGTTGATGGAACCCCTCTTATTTGATACCCCCCTCTCTACGCTGAGGGTATCTGTGACTGTCCCCTCTGCTGTACCAGGGAGCTCCCATTCTCTGTCCGTGTAACCCTTCAACATCTTCCTCCAACTTTAATATTCAAACGAGGCAGATCAGATTTTTTTATTAGGAATTCACATCCATTAATGGATTATGAGTTATATATTGTAGATGTATTTGTTCATATTAAATACATCAATCGATTCTAATAGAAATTAATCGTGTAATTTTATCATAGACCCTTTTAACCTTAATGAGTAACTACTCAAGTAATATAACTAGCCAGAACTCACATCAAAATCGCTGATGAAATTTCTTTTGACTGGAGTTTTCCTGGCGCGTTGTTGTCTGACATCCGGTGTGTTTTCTCGCTTAGTCGGCGTTTCCCATATGTTAGATCTATCCGGCCAGAGTTTGGACATGCCCCCGACTTTCCTACCTCCACCCCAGGGCTCACACAAAACCAAAGGTGCCAGGAAGAGCATCACAATTATAATCCCTCCAGGCATGTTCTGCGATTAATAAAAAACTATTTCTTATTATGTCTTATACAAGACATTAATTTTAGTAGAACGATAATATTTTCATTATATGTATCAATGTATTTGTCAGATACTCCAAATAAATCTATGTGATAAACCGGTTTAGTGCCAAACGACATATCGAGCTAGAATTCAGATACTTGCCATCTTGTTCCCTGCACGTTTGATCGGGTTATGAATTCTGAACAGAACTAAACACGGAACCGTTTGACCTAATTAAGAGGAGATACTAGAAGCGGTCACAGAGCACAGGTTCTGATTAATCATTGACGTGTGATATTAATTTCACCTTCACTATCATATGAGTGAAGTGAGATAACCACAACATTATCATGCGCGATCTGGAATTTCTCACATGTGTCATGCATAGTATCCATGACAACCACGCTGCATGTGAGCAGCAGATATACAAATGTATACTGAGATTCGAATAATATGTCAATTCGGTTGGCTAGTCTTATACAACACTTTCCTGAATTTTAGTACATATAAAAATGAATTTATTGCACATATCGTTATCTTTATGACATATTTTGGAAAATGTCTTAAGTTTTGTTTGATATATCTATATATATGTATATTTAATTGTTTTATTATATGGGATTGATCCTAGTCAATTTCTTTCTCAGGTATGTTAATGTAAAACAGTGTTTAACACTCAAGTTTGCACATTTATTAAGTAAAAAAGGTTTTCATGTATTCATAATTATTTAGAAATTGTGGAGTCTATGGATTTTTTTCTGTATAAGATTAAGTTGTACAAGACATTTCCAATTCGGAACATGAAGGTTTTGACCTGACCTAACTTTTGACCCTGACCTTGACCCTTGACCTTTTATGACCTAAAATTACCCTCTTTTAAACTTTGACTTCTTTAAGTCAATGGCGTTTTGTTTTGGGACCCCAGATGGTCATCAAAACCATTGAATGTCACGTGAAAAGTCCTCTGGTATAATCAGATCAAGGGATGAAGAAAAAATTTAAACAAGAAAAAAATTATGGGCCTCAAAAGTAAAATGTTGCCCTTTTTTTAATCCTTTTTTGAAGGTCAAAACCCCATAACTATTGCTAGAGGTCAAATTTTGCTCCATCCCCGGGCAGTTATGTGATGTAGGTCAGGCTGCACATTTTACATACAAAGTTATAGTCTAAATAATTGCCAAAACCAAACGCCAGTGCTTTAAAGAAAAAAAGAGGATTTTTTTTCTATAATTTTGGTTACCATGGCAACCGATTTTTTTTCGCCCAATTTTGAATGCCAACGATTGTCTTTACTTAAGTTCAAAATATTTTTTGAAAAACTGCTCACTGAAAAAAGTTATCAATATTCAAAGTGATAGTCTCCAAAACCATGAATTTACATTAACATACCTGAGTTTGATCGTGCAGATATATTTTATAGATTAACCGTGCAAGATATTAATGCAAATACCATGGCACCGGTGTTAATGATACTGATATGTATGTTTGCATTATCGCAAATTAAGCAGGATACTTCGTAACATTTCCAATTTTTATGACTAGGACAACGTGGCCTAACATTTGTTCTGCACAAAAGCAGCTTGCCTACACGCGTTGCTCACTCATAAATCCAAACATTAATTTAGGCCCTCCCACTCTTACACAGTCACGTAAATGTCCTTTTACCCCGCTGGTCTTATTGTACAAAAACAAAACCCTGAGCTGTCCTGGCCCGACGGGCTTACCGGTGGCTACAGTGTAACTGTAAGTCTATTGTATTTCACACAAGCTACGATTTCCGCATGAATTGTTGCATGCTCCGGTGGTCACGGTTAAGCAGATTTTACACCACGTGACACGGGCATAAGAGGGCCGGGCCACCTCACTGCAAACTCACTGTGCTGTGCAGCGTGGAACCCTTCTAACGCACAGGTATAACCCAGCTAACTTATTAATCAATTCACCTGGATTCTAATCCTCAGGTAAGGATCTTTCTGCACATTTATTCATCGTCAACCCGCATTTTCATCTTACAATTGTGTCTGTCGCAAGGCCTCTTTAACATTATCAGCTCACTGTGTACATGTATTTATGGGTAAGTGAACAGGATGTATTTGTTAAATGCCTACAGTAGTTTACATGTATGTAAGCGATGGCTCTGACCATGGATTCAGTTAAGCATGACTTGCCGCCGACTGGCCTACATTCTAACCTTGTTTATTCTGTGTACAGTTAGAGCAGGCTCCCTCTATAAGAACTTTGTATACATCCGTATCGCCAGGACGTCTTAGCGGAAGAACGGGTTTCAAAATCTAGATAAATAAATAATGTTTCAATATTGAGTTTTAATCAAGATACACATTAACCGCTTACAGTTCAATGATTTAGATTATTTTGCTTCACACTCATTCTTTAACGTGGGTGAACTATACTGAAACACTGGCTTAATGCGGGATCCACAAATTGCGTGTCGGGGGAGCGCGGACTAACTGGGTCGAGTTAAATCAGGGTCCTGCCACTGTCACATTCTTGTGATTTCAATGAACAGGGTTCGAGCGAATATCGCGGTTAATCGGGTCTCGATAAAATGGGGTAGAGTATTTAAGGAACGTTACTGAATTCTAGGAGTGAGCCCTAAACGTTTTTAGTATAACATCAGTTTCGTTGATATACAACATGTAAACTGTAGAGCGGCTACATTTGTATATCTGATAAAATCACATTCCTATATATACATGCGGGTGTCTAATGGGTCAGGATGTAAAATACTTCAATTTGCACCGAGAGACAGCATCAGGGGGACAATTTCATCTGATTTGAATGAGCTGCCTTCACAATTGTCTGATTATTGTGATAACAATTCATTTGCGCTTGAATTACAGTAGCTGATAAATATTTCCTCATTTTCTGGAGGTATCATGTATGGTTACATCTTAACCCGACTTAATTCGATTCATTTTCCTTTTTAGGACTCGAGAGTAATGAGTGATCTGGCCTTGCGCTCAGTGATGACATCACCCGATGACGTCATCGTGAACGACGCCCCGCTGGGTGAGCTGGATCCCGACGAGGAGGTTTGTCTGATCCGATGCCAAGATTGCAGCAAATGGTTTCAAACAACTGACGTCACGTCCATCCGTATACGCTGTGGCACGTGCGATCAGAAAAGTGACGTCATCACCAAGAGAGAAGCGCACAGTAAACCCGCGGGAAGTAAAATCGTCCTCTTGCGTAAAACAGATGAAAGTGACGACAGTGTGATTGAAGTGGATACCCCACCAGACAGTAAACATCACTCACGAGCGGTAGATGACGTCATCAATAATGCTACCATTGACGAGGATGATGAAGATAACTTGAAACTGGTTTTATCCGAAGATGAGAAAGAAAGTACTGAAGAGTATCCCCATTTCTTTACTACTAATGGCTCTTCTCCATGTACTACTGAGGACCTTTCGTCTACTACTTTAACTGAGCAGCATACTACTGCCGGTAAACTTGAGAGTAAAATCAATCTGATGTCGTCTGATGAGGAGACTAAGCGGCCTTTCCCGTGTAACCTGTGTGAGAAGAGTTTCTCCCTCCCATACGGTCTGACGGAGCACCTGCGCACGCACACCGGCGAGCGGCCCTACCCGTGCACCATCTGCGGCCGCGCCTTCTCCAAGAAAAACAACCTGAAGCGCCACATGGTGATCCACACGGGCGCCCGAGACCACGTGTGCACCATCTGCGGCAAAGCGTTCTCTCTGCCGCAGAGCTTGAAAACCCACTACCGCCTCCACCCCGAGTTTCAGGGTCTTCCCTTCAAGTGCGCCGAGTGCGGTGACGACTTCCTGACGCGTAAGGACATGCACATACACAGGAGCATCCGACACAGCCCTGCCTCGCAGAGATACACTCCGCTAAAGCCGGATCACAGCCCTGCCTCCCAGAGATACACTCCGCTAAAG
>JAXGGS010338394.1:0-13374 GCA_035585475.1 Armandia brevis
CAGACAAAGATCAGTTTTGCCCCAGTTGAGCTTCTCCTGCTTTATTCAAGCAAAGACATATTTTGCCTCAGTTGAGCTTCTCCTGCTTTATTCAAGCAAAGACATATTTTGCCTCAGTTGAGCATTTCCTGCTTTATTCAGGCAAAGATCATTTTTGCCTCAGTTGAGCGTATACTGCATTATTCACGCAAAGATCAGTTTTGCCTTAGTTCAGCTTCTCCTGCTATATTTGGGCAAGCCTATGTTTTGCTTCAGTTGAGCATTTCCTGCTTCATTCAGGAAAAGACATATTTTGCCTCAGTTGAGCATTTCCTGCTTTATTCAGACAAAGATCAGTTTTGCCTCAGTTAAGCGTTTCCTGCTTTATTCAGACAAAGATCAGTTTTGCCCCAGTTGAGCTTCTCCTGCTTTATTCAAGCAAAGACATATTTTGCCTCAGTTGAGCATTTCCTGCTTTATTCAGACAAAGATCAGTTTTGCCTCAGTTAAGCATTTCCTGCTTTATTCAGGCAAAGATCAGTGTTGCCTCAGTTGAGCATTTCCTGCTTTATTCAGTGTTCATTCCGTAGTTAGGTAACATATTGCTTAAACTTAAATAATAATATTTATAAGAGTTATTGTAGAATCGAATATATAGATAGATCTACGTGAACTGTTTATATGCGCGTGTTAATTGTTGCGCGACTCGAGTAGCGATGGTTGCTAAGCAGCAACATAGTAGTACGTAGATAATATTGTGCTAATATCAGCGCATGTATTGCAACGGTAGTTCTAATGTGTCAAGATATGCGAGCTACGGTAATGCGCACGTAGTAGTAAGACAAGATAAGCTGTATGTACGATTTCATTGGTCGTTCACTACTGTGACGTCACACGCCCGGTATTTACTTTGGATTTTAAATGGCGACTAGAACGTCTAAATTTATGTAACCCTCAAGAACTAGAATAATACTAGCAATTCAAGCATTAAGTCAAGCACTAAAAGGTAACGTTTATTTACACAAACTATCAGTCTATACAGATATAACAAATTTAACGGTCTAGCACCTACTTTTCTGTCATGTTTTCGCGTACTAAAAATGTCCATAGTATTTGTTGTCAATTCTGGATTTTACCCAAAGGTCACGCCCAAATATTTACCATTTGCTTGTTGTTTATGTAAGTTATTTATTGCTTCCAGTTTAAGTACCCGAGGTCGAATAAAGTTGTTCTACAAATTGACAGACGTGTCATTGAATGATTTTAACGGCATTTACAGTAAACTTTTACCGACGACGAAGATGTTTAACCAGTTCAAGGCAGAGTCGGAGACTCGCGGAGGAAGACTCCCCAAACCGACCCTCAAGGTTAGACGGCTGTTGGCTGATTCCATCGCCACAGATTTGAAGAAGCTTTCGGGAGATCTGAATCAGATTGAAGGGGAGATTCGCCACGCCATGCAACAACATTCATTAGCATCCAAAGTGCATGGGATCTACAGCAAGTGGTGCGATGTTTGCGACAAGTTTGAACAGACCGAGACTATGTTTAGGACACATTTGGACTCAAACGAACTCGCTGTTCACGACAGAATACTCGAAAGCAAACGCCACTTGTTTGATCAACTGAAGGAGGACGTCAGCGACTACTTGGGCAATGCAGCCCGAAAGAGTAGCCATGTCGCTTCCCCTAAATCTTTTCTGGAAGAAACTCGACGGTTAGAACGTGAAATACAAGTCATCTCGGCACGGTTGAACCAGGCTCAGCTGTCCATAGCTGGGAAAGAGTCAACGTCCATCACTTCCAGAGAAGACCTCGATCACTGTTGTTCTGATGAGGATATTGGAACGCCGCGTTTTAAGTCAACACCAGCGAGCCTGTTCGGCGATGGTGAGCCTATAAAAGGATTGGCCCCCTTTTGTCACCCACTGGTAGATGAAGATCCTGCATTAAGATGGCAGGCAACTTCAATCGCAGGAGCCCGACCGGCACCGAGAAATCAGATTCCTGTGAATGACCAAACCGACACAGGAACTTTGCAGAAGTTAGTAACGTTGATGGAGAAAAGAAAGGATTATTTGCCTCAGTTAGAACCGGAGACATTTGACGGCACTATGCTGCAATATCCGTTATGGATCAAGTCGTTTGAACTGCTTATTGAGAAGAATACCTCCAGCGTGTCGGAGAGATTATTTTATTTAGGCAAGTACACTAGTGGGGAAGCTCGCGAAAGTATCGCCGGATTTTTGTGTCTCTTCTCTGAAGATGCATATTCACGTGCGAAGTCAGTACTACAATCCAGATATGGCGATCGAGTACAAGTAGCACAAGCTTACAAGCAGAAGCTGTCTTCGTGGTCGGCCATAAAGAAGGGGGATGGACTAGCTTTGCGAAGGCTGGCTGATTTTACATGGCAGTGCAGCGCTGCCATGGAGACAGTGAAGAATTTGCGATCACTAGATTCAGCCGAGTCGGTGAGCAAAATAGTTCGGGTGCTCCCACAGTACTTGATGGAGAGATGGGATAGAGTGGTAGATAAACACTATTACTCAAATTATACCGACCCACGTTATTCCTTCGAGACAACCGAGGGAGATTACCCACCGTTCGTGGAATTCTGCAAATTCCTATCGCAGGAAGCTAGGATTCTGAACGGGCCAGGACGAATGCTTCGAGGTGAAGTCGCTGAAAGTGGAGGAGGTGGTAGCTCTGGCCAGGGCAAGAATAAACGAGTACAGGCTTTTGCAACAAAGATGAACGAAGATAGGCCATCACGACCGCGTTCCAAGGCTCTCAGCTGTTACTTTTGCAGCGAACCTCACATCATCTCGAAATGTGAGCAGTTTCTGAAGCAAGGGGCTGAGGAGAAGAGGCAGTTTGCCACCGCAGAGTCGCTGTGTTTTGGCTGCCTTAGCAAGACGCATGCCTACAAAGAGTGTCGTACCAAGAAGCCGTGGCTACTAAAAGATGGTGTTTATTACACGCTTCTGGTGCCAGTAGAAGTGACACATCCGAGCAACCCTATGAAGAAAGTGAATTGTTATGCTTTGCTTGATACACAGGCCGATGGTTGTTTTGTATCAACCGCGTTGGCCAATCGTTTGCAGGTACCAGAAAATTCTGTCCAGCTGGAGTTGGTGACCATGGGTGATAGACAGATTGTTAACACCAGCCTAGTGTCACAGTTGAAGGTCAAAGGAATTCACAAGTCGAAAGTGGTGATGATCAAGAAAGCTTACACTAGACAGGAGATTCCTTCAAGTAGCCAATCCATTCCTAACGTGACTGAGCTGAGAAGATGGCCACATCTGAAACATGTGGTGAATGCTTTTCCAGAAGATAGTAAAGACCTGACGGTAGAGATGCTGATAGGTTGTAATTATCCTGGTGTGTTCGTGCCGCATGATTGTGCTTACGAGTCAGATGATAAGCTGTACGGAGTACGCACTAAGCTTGGCTGGGGAATAATGGGAAGACGAGATGGCGGTTGTAAGAGTACACAGTGCTTCAAGACATCGTTAAAGGAGGTTCCCATGGCGGTGGTTACTCGAGCTTTCGATTTTGAGTTTCAAGGAAACGCGGAAGAAAGGAAAAGAGCCTCACAAGAAGATCTTGCTTTTCTGGAGATGGCGAAAAGGTCCCTGACTCAGTGTAACGATGGTCATTTTGAAATGGAGCTGCCCATCCGGGATGAAACTGTTCTGCTGCCTAACAATAGAGATGTAGCGCTTCCACAGCTGTTGGGACAAAAGAAACAGTTTCTGCGAGATGTGGACTACTTGCAACAATACAACGCCTGTATGCAAGAGATGTTGAGCAAGGGCTATGCCGAAGTCGCGCCGGAGCAGTATGAGCAGGGCAAAGTTAGTTTCACGCCACATCACGCAGTATCGCATCCACGAAAGCCGGGAGTACTCAGAGTTGTATCAAATTTCAGCAGTCAAAAGCACGGCGTTTCCTTAAACCAGAACTTGATGGGAGGGCCAGATTTGACCGGAAATCTCGTGGGCGTCATGTGCAGATTTAGAGAGGAGAAGGTCGCATTTATGTGCGATATCAAGCAGATGTTTCACCAGGTTCGCGTCGCTGCAAAGCATCGAGATTACCTACGATTTTTATGGTACGAAGGCGGCGACCCAGAAGGAAAGATCATCGAATATAGGATGTGTGTTTTCTCATTCGGCGCGACCAGCTCGCCGAGTTGTGCTAATTATGCTTTTAAAGCGACCGCGACGAAGTACGGCGACAGATTCGACCCAGAAGTGGCGCAGTTTGTCCAGAGAGATTTTTATGTAGACGATGGCCTCAAATCCAAGGCCACCGTGTCTGAAGTCGTCCGCCTGTTTTTGCAAGCTCATGAGCTGTGCAAGCTGGGAAGGTTTTATTTGTGTAAATTTACCTGTAATGCGGCTGAAGCAGTGAAGGCGGTACCCAAGGAACTGTTAGCTACGAGCGTCCGAGAATGTATGATCGCCGAAAGTATGCTGCCGATAGAGACCTCGCTAGGACTCAAGTGGGACATGAACAGAGACTGTTTCATGTTCGTAATCAAGCAGATAGTTCAACAGTTAACACATAGAGGATTGCTGTCGACCTTGGCGAGCATTTATGATCCTATAGGATTGATTGCTCTGATAGTTCTGGTTGGTCGACTCATTCTACAAGAACTGTGCCGACAAGGAGCCGAGTGGGACGAAGAACTACCACCAGATATAGCCGCGAGTTGGAGCGCCTGGTTCCGTGGTCTGGAAGAAATCTCGAGTCTGAAGATAGATAGATGCTTTCGTGGGGAGCAGCAGGGCGACATCACAGAAGTACAAGTTCACCATTTCTGTGACGCCAGCACGCTCGGCTACGGATGTTGCAGCTATGTACGCTTGAAAGACGAGAGCGGTTCAGTCGCTGTGAGTTTAGCTACGGCGAAAGCCAAAGTTGGACCCAAGAAGGCAGTCACCATGCCCCGGCTCGAACTGCAGGCTGCAGTGTTGGTGACCAAGCAAGCACTATTTCTGCGCGAAGAGCTGCCGTATGACCAAGTTGAGCATCACTTCTGGTCAGATAGTCAGGTAGTGCTCGGTTACGTCACAAACTTCACCAGGAAGTTTCATTTATACGTGGCCAACTGTGTAGCGTATATACGAGAGCACAGTAAGGCCGATGACTGGCGATATGTTCGCACTGAGCAGAATCCAGCGGATTTGGCAAGCCGAGGAGCCACGGTAGCAGAGTTGAGAGAGTCAGGGATTTGGTGGCATGGTCCCGAGTTTCTGCGGTCAGAGGAATGGAGAGAGAAGATGGACAGTTTCAATGTTGACGAGAATGACCCAGAAGTGAAGAAGGAGCGTGTCGTGGTGAAGGCGACGACGACCAAGAGAGTATACAGTGCAGTGACGTGCTTGTCGAGCTTGTCAGATTGGAACAAGATGATCTCGTGTGTTGCTGTGTGGAGACATTACTTGTGGAGACTCCATGAGAAGGCATCGCTTCGTTGTCAGGGTGTTTTGTCGTGGCCAGCAGAGTCCACGTCGGTTGTGCAGCACAGGCAGATGGCCGAAAAGGCACTATGGAAGATGATGCAGGGCGACGTTTTCGTGGATGAGTTGCGATTGTTCCAGCTGTTGGCTTGTCGACACGACTCGAGAGAAGACGAAAAGGAGACCAAGTTGGTGCTCAAGCAGACCTCCTCGCTGTATCGTTTGGTGCGAGTAGGCGGCAGATTGAAGTACTCACCGCTGCCAGCAGAGCTAACCAGACCGATAATTGTACCAGACAAACATGTGTTGGTAGCAGCGATGATACGATATTATCATCAAGTAGCACAACACCCAGGACGGCAGGCTACTTTGGCTCAAATCCGAGGAGCAGGTCTGTGGCTGATACACGGTCGAGGAGCAGTAGAGAGTGCAACCAGAGAGTGTGTGGTGTGCAAACGTGTACGTGGAACACCAGTGGTACAGAAAATTGCAGATCTGCCAGAAGAGCGGCTTCAAGAAGTGCCACCGTTCACGTACTGCTGAATGGACTTATTCGGCCCATTTCAGATCCGTGAGAGAAGATCCAACCTGAAGAGATGGATCTGCGTCTTCATTTGTCTTCGCTAGCTGTGCATTTGGAGGTCGTCTATGAGATCTCTACTGATAGCTTTCTTAACGCGTTCCGGAGATTCGTGGGACGGCGTGGAGCAGTGAGAACGCTGTTCTCAGACCGTGGAACCAATTTCACTGGAGCAGCGAACGAGCTGAAAGAAGCTTTACAGGAATTGGACTATAAGAAGATGCACACCGAGTTGTTGGCCCTGAAATGCGATCTCGTTGAGTTCAAGTTTAACTCGCCCAAGGCCAGTCACATGGGCGGCTTATGGGAGCGAGCCATCCGATCGCTGAGAGCTGTGCTGTCTGCCATTTTAATTCAGCATAGCGCCAGGCTCAATGACGAAAGTTTCCACACGTTTATCCTCGAAACCGAGGCAATTTCCAACAGCAAACCGCTGACTACATTGGACTTGTGTGATCCATCGTCAGAAATGCCTTTTACGCCGGCCAGACTGCTCACGATGAAGGGCAGGACCGCTTTGCCACCGCCAGGCAAGTTTGCGGACAAAGAAATATATGGCCACCGAAGATGGAGGCAGGTGCAGGCGTTGTCAAATGCATTTTGGCGACAGTGGCGTCTGGAGTTGCTACCAACGTTCCAAGCACGTAAGAAGTGGCTCGCCGAGAAGAAGGAGCTGGCTGTAGATGACGTCGTTATCCTGATGGATGAGAGCGTACCACGCCGACAGTGGCCGCTGGCCAAGGTCGAACGTTTGATCACTTCACATGATGGGCTAGTGAGAAGAGTGGAGGTCAGATGCCACGATTCCACCTATGAAAGGCCAGTCTGCAAGTTGGTGTATCTCTGTAGTGCAGAGAAGTGAGACCCAAGTTTAATAGAGAAGTAACCATCCCTCTATTTGATGACCAAGACTCTGTTAATTTGCTATTGATTTGAACTTTGGTCATGGACGATTTGCATTCATTGTGCTTAGTACTTAGATTTAATATTTACTCCACGTGAATGTTTGAAGTGTAAAGTGTAACCCACTTTAGAGAAGGCATGTGCATTCCGTAGTTAGGTAACATATTGCTTAAACTTAAATAATATTATTTATAATAGTTATTGTAGAATCGAATATATAGATCGATCTACGTGAACGGTTTTATGCGCGTGTTAATTGTTGCGCGACTCGAGTAGCAATGGTTGCTAAGCAGCAACATAGTAGTACGTAGATAATATTGTGTTAATATCAGCGCATGTATTGCAACGGTAGTTCTAATGTGTCAAGATATGCTAGCTATGGTAATGCGCACGTAGTAGTAAGACAAGATAAGCTGTATGTACGATTTCATTGGTCGTTCACTACTGTGACGTCACACGCCCGGTATTTACTTTGGATTTTAAATGGCGACTAGAACGTCTAAATTTATGTAACCCTCAAGAACTAGAATAATACTAGCAATTCAAGCATTAAGTCAAGCACTAAAAGGTAACGTTTATTTACACAAACTATCAGTCTATACAGATATAACAAATTTAACGGTCTAGCACCTACTTTTCTGTCATGTTTTCGCGTACTAAAAATGTCCATAGTATTTGTTGTCAATTCTGGATTTTACCCAAAGGTCACGCCCAAATATTTACCATTTGCTTGTTGTTTATGTAAGTTATTTATTGCTTCCAGTTTACGTACCCGATGTCGAATAAAGTTGTTCTACAAATTGACAGACATGTCATTGAGTGATTTTAACGGCATTTACATTCAGGCAAAGATCAGTTTTGCATCAGTTGAGCGTATACTGCTTTATTCAGGCAAAGACATATGTTGCTTCAGATGTGTATGTTCTGCTCTATTCAGGCAAAGATCAGTTATGCCTCAATTTGGAGTATACTGCTTTATTCAAGCAAAGATCAGTTTTGCCTCAGTTGGGCTTTTTCAGGTTTATTCAGGCAAAGATGTGTTTTGCCTCAAATGGCCCTTTCCTCCTTTATTCAGGCAAAGATTGATTTTTGCCTCAGTTGAGCGTTTTCTGCTTTATTCAGTCAAAGATGCGTTTTGCCTCAATTGAGCTTCTGCTTTATTCAGGCACAGATATGTTTTGTCTCAGTTGATCTTCTCCTGTTTTATTCAGGCAAAGATATGTTTTGCCTCAGTTGAGCTTCTCCTGCTTTGTTCAGCCAAGGATATATTTTGACTCAGTTGAGCATTTCCTGCTTTATTCAGGCAAAGATCAGTTTTGCATCAGTTGAGCGTATACTGCTTTATTCAGGCAAATATCAGTTTAGCCTCAGTTGAGCTAATACTGTTTTATTCAGGCAAATATCAGTTTTGCCTCAGTTGAGCTAATACTGTTTTATTCAGGCAAATATCAGTTTTGCCTCAGTTGAACTTCTCCAGCTTTATTCAGGCAAGCCTATGTTTTGCCTCAGTTGAGCGTTTTCTTCTTTATTTGGGCAAAGATCAGTTTTGCCTCAGTTGAGTGTTTTCTGCTTTATTCAGGCAAAGATATGTTTTGCCTCAGTTGAGATTCTCGTGCTTTATTTAGGCAAAATTTAGTTTTGCCTCAGTTGTGCTTATCCTGCTTTATTCAGGCAAAGTTATGTTTTGTCTCCATTGAGCGTATACTGCTTAATTCAGGCAAAGATCAGTTTTGTTGAACAATAAAGTTTATCATGAATGTTTGAGATATTATTGTTTACATGTATATGTGTCTTTGTTTATGTCGAGATAGTTGTCCAGTGTTTGTCATGGCGTGGTTGTAGCACCGCGATGTAAGTGATGCCACTTGCGGTCACACCTGAGTGACCCGCACCGTTAAGATGTTACTCCCGGCGGATTAACAAAATTGGCTGGAGATAAATTTTATCATGAATGTTTGAGATATTATTTTTTACATATTTATGTGTCTTTGTTTATGTCGAGATAGTTGTCCAGTGGTTGTCACGGTGTGGTTGTCGCACCGCGATGTAACTGATGCCACTTGCGGTCACACCTGAGTGACCCGCACCGGTCAGATGTTACTCCCGGCGGATTAACAAAATTGGCTGGAGATCATCTTATCTCTGTCACTTGATTCCGAGAAGTAACCGCCAATATTCTAAGGTAGCTATTCAAAATTTAAATTACAGTCAGAAAATATAGCCAGAAACCTCCGCACACTTCACATGTTGTACTTTCGTCGAATGCGCATTAAATAAAGTATTCTGAAGAATATCTTTGACTCATGTTATTTTACCTAGAATAACAAGTTTTGCCTCAGTAGTGCTTCTCCTGCTTGATTCAGGCAAAGATCAGTTTTGCCTCAGTTGAGCTTCTCCTGCTTTATTCATGCAAAGGTAAGTTTTGCCTCAGTTGTGCTTCTCCTGCTTTATTCAGGGAAATATCAGTTTTGCCTCAGTTTATCATATACCCCCTTGTTGAAAAACAACCGAAAGCGGCAATCAAGGTAAGAAATTGTTTGAAATCAGCAGTCATGCATACCATCAACTTTCCATGGTTAACTATTAACAATACTAAAATAGAACAAATGATCTTTAAGGTGGTGAAAGCGTGCGTCATTCTGCACAACATTGCGCGTTTCAGCAAAGATGACTGGGATGCACGGCCCGAGCAGGACCATCAAGATCCGGTCCTGCAGGCTCCCAACGAGCGTGTCAAGGCTTTCAGGGATAGGCTTGTGGCAAACTACTTTGCATGTAAATCATTGTGTTATTTCAAGTATAAAACCACAAATTTTAATGGCTTACCATGATTTTCAGCTGTTCAAACAATGTAACTTTATTCTCTGTAGGAATCCGAAGGTCACCTGTCACCATACCTGATCCATGAGTTCAGTGTTTGCTGCTCCGTTTCATTCAGTTACTCTTTAATATCTGAAATACTAAAGACGGTTGTTCTGTGTGACATGACTATAATTCGCAATGAGATTGAAAAGCCAGTATAGTAATGTGAAATAATATTTACAAATGTACAGAATGTATATGATTTTAAGCGCATAGCCATGTAGAAGTGCATTAACTGTGTTATATGAACATCTAGAGGTCAAATACTGAGGCGATTGAAAATTCTCATCGAAGTCTGGGTTGATAATAAAATCATGATTCTACACCTGTACCGGCTAAATTCATCGTCGACTCAATCATTTTGTGATATCTAAGTCCAAGAGTATCTCGTGCACATCCCCCAATTTAGGCTTCAATTATTCTCTATAACGCAGGTCTTAGGTCGCGCATTATACAAGGTAAGTTTTATTGAAAACCGTGTTGTATGGAAGGTTTAATGTACTGTGAACCGCTGAAAGTAGGGGATGCGTACCTCTACATCATTGATGAAGATCTTCACTAGGGCAAGAAACTCCTCTGAAATTAGTACATTTGCATGAGTCAAGCAATTCTCAATTTCTATGTTCCGTGGTTTTTTATTGTTACTACAATCAATGTTCGATATATTATATTATACAGGATCACTTACTCCTGTTCTGCAAAAAGCCTGGTGGAAGCCACAGATAATACTCGGACTCAAACCAACACACCACATGCGTAGGGTTATAGGATATTGCGAAGTCAGATCCTCAGGAAGCCACATACATCTAGGAGAAAAACAGATTTATACATGTAAGTTATGAGACCTAAGAATGTGACGTCATAGGCAATTGTGCAGGCCTCAGCAAATAATCAAATTATAACCAAAAAAAGACCAAACGCTCATTGCTAACTTGTATTCAGATGTGATGACTCACTGAGCTGGTTCGAGCCAACATTCTGAAGCCATCATACGTGATATTGACAGTAGTGACAGGTCCCTCATGTTCGTCCTCCACGTAAACGTGAGCGGCCACAGATGCAGGGAGCCAACATCAGCTGGGAGCTGCATTCACATATAGTGTTTATACAGTTTTGCGAACATATGCATGGATTACTGAAAAAATGAATATACATAGTGTTTTACAAATGTTACATTTAAACGAGAATGATATTGATGATTAAAATACAAACAAATGTTGCATTATATGTTTGACATCAAATGTTGCTAATTGTGTTTTTCTTGTGATTTATTACCAAAATGACGTTATTATGAACTGTCCATTGTCACCCGCGTTATTCAGAGGATCTCCTGTATTCAGTTCATGATAATTAAACATTTACCATATCTGTGTACATCTACATTACTCCTCAACCAGGTCCGTCAGTAAATTGCGGTAGGCTAAGTTTGATACCTCAGTAAAATATGCGTTAAAACAGGTGATGGAATACAAACCCATACACGCGTTATGTCGACGTGCCATGTACTCCTATAGATGACATTTGGACTGCCTTATAAATCACAATTAACAATAGTATTAGTACCGCGTTAGGTAAATAAATCGCGTCCTACCTAACAGCGTTATAGCAATAATCTGCTGTACATATATCGGATCTATAGTATTTGATAGTTTACCTGCACAGCTCGGTGCCACAAACCCTCTCAGGCTGGCATCTGATGAGTAACTCCCGCGATTGTACACATCACTTGTAGGCGATAAAGGTTTGACGTCACAGCGATCAGAAACGAGAGGAAAACATGTCGTTGAGATTTATCCCTGGTTATACACGTATATAATACATGTGGCGTGAATATTTGCACTGAAATAAAGAATGGTGATATTATGTATACCGTTGGCTCACTTTTAGCATACACATACACTCAGAATCATTCCCTTGAAGAAAGCTATGTAAAATATTGATGAGCAGTAGTTGACGAATTGCATTAAGGAGAGTTTAAACGTTAAACTGTTGTTGTATTCTGACTGTGTTCTCCTGCATGGACCAGTAAATATCAGTGCTTACGAAGTTAAGTATGGAGTTGACGACTAAGTTGATTAAGGCTGCTGTTGCTAACGTCACAATTCCGGCGTTACTGTATATCATTTAGTAATTACATGGCCCAGTTTTCATACATCATCCCTTTCGTGCTCAGCTTAGCGTCTCCATCTGTAAATATGCGCAATATATCAGCCACAACTCACGGTCGCTATGGTTGTTATTGTAACATAAATTAAAATGACAGTCACGCGCATGTTCAACATGTTACTGTATACGCTTGTGAATAAGGTTTTTACAATTGAAGAATATTTAAAAGTCGTACTTATCATGTAACAGTACTGCTCGTCTGTGCCGTCATTACAGTCCCTGTTTCCGTCACATTTATCCGAGTCCCAGTAACATCCCCGTCACACTTCTTCTGACTGAAATACTCACGCTTGCCCTCGGCTATAAAACAATACGTGCAATGATATATGTTAAACGTTAACATGCATCTAATATATCGTAGGTGTATCTCTAATAAATATGCGTGTACAGCTATCGGTTTTATACATTGATTACAATTGCGGTCTTATGTACATGTACATTTATACACTTACGGCATTTTCTATACTTTTTAGCGCAGGTTCCATCTGAGCACACGATTCTGTCATCTTGGCATTCACCCGCTGAAACAACATAGGAATTGCTTTCCACGAAACCACCACATTTAAAACACAAATCGTATTTGTTATTGGTTGATGCAATAAATAATACAGCGCTATATTTCAGCAGACGCGCCCAGGCAAACACAAACGTGTAGAATTCTCCACAGATATAATTCTCTGAAATTACCTGATTCATAAAGCTGATCGCTGGTTTAGATGTATTTCAGGAGAATGATGGTGGAGAGTTTAAAACTTGTAATGAAGCCGTACCTCCTATTCAGGTACCTGAAAAATAAAAAAACACCACAAAGAAATCTTCTTTTTAATGAATCAAGCAGTATGTGACAGAATGATTGAATTATTAAAAGTAACAAATATTACTTATCTGAAATAGTTAGTCCTCAGCCATTTGTTGAAAAGGGATAAATAAACAATAAATCAACAAGAATTATAAACATAATAAAAAACAAACATACAAACAATCCAAAAGGTAATTAATCACATCAACATATAAATACATTGATGACAATTTGTTTTCTCAGTGTTGAAAGCTATATTTTATTTATAACTGATTTTTATAGAATAGTGTTTTGGTTTGATAGTATTCGATTTGTGCCTGTGCCAGCTTCAGCTGAGCTTTGGCCAGCTCGATGGCCAATGTGTCAGCTTCAGCTGCACAAGCACTTTTCTTGGGCGTTCTTGGACGTTTTGCTGGTGGCCCTGTCATATAAGAATAGTGAAAATATTAACAATTGCAAAATGTCAGTATCTTCAAAATATCAATCTGTCAAATAAAATTCATCCAACCGTTGTCCTCGTTGTCATCCTCAATGACAACGGGATCTGGGTCCACCACATTATCAGCTAAAAAATTACAAAATGTATGAAACTTGACAGTCCGAAATACTAG
>JAXGGS010338838.1:8891-27058 GCA_035585475.1 Armandia brevis
GAGTGAACAGGGGCTGCCCTGGTATCGGGGACTGCCTGAGTGGCAGGCTGAGAGGCAGGGGAGTGAACAGGGGCTGCTCTGGTATCGGGGACTGCCTGAGTGGCAGGCTGAGAGGCAGGGGAGTGAACAGGGGCTGCTCTGGTATCGGGGACTTCCTGACTTGGAGTGCCGGGCGCATTCGATGGCGGCTGGCCCTGTTGAGCAATGGAAGGGGTTTGTTCCTGTGTGACATGATGGATATCGGGATGATTACTATGAACAGCAGTGGGGGTAGCATGCACTTGAATAGGTTCAGAAGCACCAGCACCATCACTTAACGACGCGTGTGTTACAACGGGCTGGTTACCTTTCTGGGCGAGAGATGCAACAGACAAAACCGGCGTATTAGCGACCTGTGATGGACCATCGGAATCTACAAATGACGGCTCAATTTCAGCCATACCTTCGCCTTTCATAACCGTTTTAGGAGTCTCAATATTCGCCACAGACGGCTCACCAATGATTTCTAGGTTTCCTTTTACGTCTGAGGGAGACTTGACGACAGGAATATCATTAGGCTGACCTGCAGGAATTGGATCCTTTTGGACTAGATTTACGGCAGAAGGATCTTGCTTGATTTCTTTCTCAACGGGATCAGCAACTACAGTGTGAATTTCTTGAGAACCAGATGGGTTAACATTGATATTAGTATTTAGCTTGGTGCCGTCGGGATTTTGGTTCTGATCTTGTTGCTGCTGTTTTGGCTCTTCGTCCAGTAGTTTGGCGTATTTATTCTCTAACAAGTCGTTAAGCTCTGTAAGAAATCATGTTGTGAAATAAGGACAAAATTATCTGGAATTAAACCTTATCTACATCTTTGTATTTTATATTGTTATATATCGTAATTATTGTTGTAAAATTGAAAAGAGTTTTAGAGATAAATCTTGACTGAATAATAATTGAGATGAAAATAAAATACGAGATAGAACATCTAATTGTAGTTCATTCACTGAATCTATCACGAGAAAAATCAACTCAGGCTTAGAAATGAAGACATTCATGAAGCGCCTGTGAAACTATTGAAAGAAATAGACACCAATGTTTTTGAGTACCGGTGCGAGCCCACGTTCGAAATAAGTATACAACTGCTGGTTTGACTGCAGGCTATTGTTTTAGTCAAAGGTAAAATAAATATCATTTCCGAATCTAACAATGTCGTGCCACCATCATCTACAGAGCAACAAAATGTACCGGTATTCGCTAGTTTTATAATTATTATCTGCAAAACGACAATCTGGTCGCATTCGATCAATATCATCCTGTAAGCAATGAATACGTGTAATGTTAAAAACTACTGCGTGTTAACTACGAAATAAATAACTTTACGGAAGCGCACTGGACTACAAACACCATGCTGAATATGGTAGCGCCACTAGGCTTACCGGACAGTTCTTCCGACTTGATTGCTTTACCGCCACCTCGGCGTTTAAGAAAGCTGTTACGGATTGCTTGTAATTGCTCTTTATGCGCCTGATCACGCTGGACTTGTGAATCTGATACATGTAACAACGTTGGATTACAGTAAATAAAGAAAAAAAATACAGTGTAAAGAACAGCGTAAAAAGTAAACAATAGTTAGGCTTGCAAGTCTGAAATCTAAGCTAAAAGGTTAAATATGGTAAAGGAATATTAATGCACGCATTTGGAAGAAAATGATATGAATTCATAGGACGTAAAAGCTAATTGTTAAAATATACTTTCATCTTTAAGATAATTTATAATAAGACCAAAAACTGTAATTTAAAGTGACTCACCATGATCACCAGCAATGTCCGCATTATCATCACCAGCCTCAGTTTCATCTTTAGTATCTGTAGGGTCGGACGCTTCCGCTGCAACCTAAACGAAGTGGATTTATTAGATATATTTAATACAAGTGGGTAACATTGCCTTATTATAGTTGTTTCTAGTAGGAAAAGTAAACGTTTACCTCTTTGGCCTGTTCTGGTGTATCTTCTTTTTTGTCGCCACTGCCAAAAAGCATACTTCCTGCAAAGGAAACTACATTGTTTGACCGATAACTCGTTAGCAATACATGCTTAAGTTTATTTAATTAAACAACTGAATAAAACAAGCAATTGATGTGCAGATACCTTCTGAGTTAAAAAAAAGTACATTTGAACACAGTGTATGTGAAATTGCGATACGTACATCATCACTAAGTGTCAGCCTAAAAATCAAGGCGTTGGCCTAAACTATTAAGCATCAAAATAGGTGTGATTCCCAGGACTTAAAATAACCTTTAATGTCTAAATACAGTTTAAAATATAATCTTATCCTAAGGTAAGAATAAGAAAAAAAGGTGCATGCAGTCAAAAGAGTATGAAACTATTCTCAATCGGGGACTATAGGGTACACCCTTAACTAAACTACTGAAAACAGTAGCGAAGCCAGAAATAATCTCTAACTTCAAGATCATTTCTTATACTTTGGATCAAAACATTGTTGTAAAAATGTGCAGCTTAAAGTCCACGATTTACGGTAATTACTGAACCAACCTATTGTCCCAAAACTCTTGTCCCAAAGACTATCACCAGTTGAATCTGTAATGTTAGTGATTTTTAAACTCAAGTCACCATCCCATGCGTTTTATACAGAATATGACAGTTTATTTACAATGTGATTGCGTGGTTATATGTTAGATATGCATGACGTGTAGCACATGATTATGACGAATAGACATGAGCTCATCCAAGCATAACATTTAAACAGATAAAAATGTGAATTATAGAATGTGGCAAACGTCGCCTATAAATCTGTGTTCCAAAAGCTACGGCGAAGGAATGTTATCGCAAAAACGGTTATAGATAGCTTTTTAAAATATGTTAGCGAATTAATTCATCACCAAACCAAACCTTCAAGTACCAATATACCAAATGCAAATACATGTATGCAGCAAATGAGTGAGGACGTTCACACAATTAACACCACATGCGCATATTGTTTAAACAATGAAAGTGAAGATTTATTGTGCGTACCTGGTTTATCAGCTGTTTCCTCAACAACTGCTGCCGGCTTATCAGCGCCATGTGTCTCTTCAGGTGTGTCGGGTTCCTGTGGAGTCTGCACATGCTAAAAAAATACAAGTGATTAAACTAAAGGAAAATACATGAATCAACGGTAAGCCATGTTTACATCTTGGATACATGATCTAATCTGATGGAAGATTTGCTATGAACTATTAATAATCGATATTCACCTCTTCGTATGTGTCTCGAAGATTGTTGAAGAAAGCTTCATCGCTGACTTTTGCGGGCTCTTTAGGCTTTTCTTCGAGTTCGGGAGCTACATTTTCTTGATCAGTGGTACCTTTATCCTGTCCGCTATTGTCGACGGAACCTTGTCCGTCCGGAATTGGGAGGGATTCTACATCGGAATCAATGATTTCACCTTCATCATCTTCCTCCTCCTCATCATCAGGCACTTCTGTACCGTCGATTGTATTGTCAACCTGTGATGTATTTAAGATTTATATTGGTAAATTATGAATTAAATTGTAAGATTTAAACTGAGAGTGTCTTAATTTGCGTCACATGTAATCGAGTATTATTTACCTCGGTAGGAACATTAAATGTAGGATTCGCAACGTATCTTTTAAACTCTTTCACGGCATTGAGTGGAAAATAACCCTTTATGCCATTCACCTGAAATGATATAATGATCTTATTGTTTTGTCTTCCAATAAAAAGATAGGGGGAACAATCAATACCAAAAGTCATAAGATGACAGTATTTATCAATGTGCCTACCTCTCCACCCCAATACAGAGCGTTCGATCCTGCACTCTTAGATGTTACCCGCACAGTTTGACCAAGCTTCAGGGGAAGCAACTGTTTCGCTTCATCACCAGCGTGGTTCTTCGTAACGTGTGCGATAGATATTGTTGCTAAATGAAAAAGAAATTTATGAATGTATTATGTTTATTTTAACCGCAAACCAATCTGGAGTAATACCTGATACGCGAACAACGAAATTACGAGACTCAAGCATTCGGAATTGGGCTCTAATTTAATCTATAACTTAAGATGTCATCCACTTTTAATTTGTAAAGAGCTTACAGAGCTTAGAAATTGCTGAAGGAATATGATCAAACCAGACATCTAAAATGTCAAAGCAAAAGAGTTTAAAACTGTATAAAATACTTTCTTAATGGCTCATACAGGAGTTTGGATGAGCAATTTGTAACATGCCATAGTGTGTACCATGTATAATAACACCGGTTTATACTAACGTGTACATGATTTCCTATGGTGATTGGGGATGGCGTTGATAAATCAATTTATTTTGAGCGTTCTGACACGTACTCACATAGCACTATCCTTTGGAATAGGTATGCCAAAAGGCAGTGATGATGCAACGCATCTTCATCAACAGTCCCCTTGCATAAGGCAGTGATGGGTACAGTGATGAAGGGTATCGTTATATTTTATAAATTACTTCATCATGATAATCTGTGTATCATTTAGATCGCTAGATAAGTTCAATCATCAATAGGCAATTTTATAGCTTTGGCATTTTTAACAAAAACCGGTGAGTGGACCGTGTAACGAGGAAGGGCAGTAGCTGCCATACGTCGTCATGTACTACGATTGTCTTTGGCCCTTTGGCAACTGACAGTGATGATGTGTGCACGACGAAGACACATAAAGTAACTTTTCGCAGATAGTATTGCCTCTATAGAAATAAAAATGTATCTAAAGTGAGAACTTACTTTCACAATTATTGTCTGCACATAGTCTGCGGTCTGACTTTAATCCAATATTGCCATAACACGGTAAAATGACTGTTAAGAACAGCAGAAACCATCTCACGGCATCCATGTTTAACCCATAGTCTGCGCATGCTCCATGGTTACACGTCAGCATTGTCGACGCTGCCCCCTGGTGACGTAAGTTACGTCACTAGATGGCAGCACTAATGCAGAGGCGCGAAATTTGTCTCAGCATATCTTTAGATATCTTTGAAAGTTGCTCAGTTTTACCCAGTTTTATAATACTTTGTATTTATAATATAATATTAACATAGTTGATAAATACCGAAAGAAAAAAGGTCGTAAAAAGATTGCTTTATCACAATGTCAATCCAAAAGAAAAGACTATTTTACTGACCTAGAAATGTGGCAAGTGAATAGGAAAAACAGTGTCAATAAAACATTCAGGAGTTCACTTTCAAATAAGAAGTTATATCAATTATACTGAAACGACAGACACTACAATGAACGCACACTTTGTATACACTTTTTTACGAGGATCGGTAAATATTTATTCTTCTTACTAAATAATACTGTATAATTGGCAGACATATCATGGTCAGCCAATACTGAAGTGCCTCTTAGAATCACCCCTACTTAAACACTTACTTCGAATATATATCGCAAGAAACAAAGACCATGTCCTTATTGGGCATAGCAGGAATGCAACGCCCCCATACGCGTAATAAAACCCGTGTACTGCCATGTAAACTTGGAACATTAGTAGGAAAACAAATATGCCATGTCTATACAACCACGTTATGACTGAAGGAGAGGTATCGGCCTGTAGTTGTTTATGCTCGCATATTGTCAGGTCCAAACAGAATCCATAGTACAGCATCAGAGGTAAATGAAATTGTATAATCTGAAATTTAGAGATATTTATTAGCGATGTTGTTGTTCTTGTTCCCCATTTAAAACACAATAATATTAAGCATTAGGCCTATAACCAGCCTTTACCTGTAGCACTCCATAAAAATACGTCAACGTGCCTGGAATGAGCACTCCATTCGTATATAAGCCATACACAAAACATACGCCTATGTGACCATCAAGTAATTCACCCACGAACCATGGACCTGAGTAATAAAAGTGACACATGTCTTCAGAGTATGATATTTTCTGTGACTGAAATTATACACATTTAAAAAATTCAGGAAGGCTAATTGTGTATACCAGTCGCTAGGTATAAATGGAAGAACAGCAATGGATAATACACAGAATCAGTCGAAGACAACAGTGAAATACGTCGTAGCCAAGTCTGAAAAAATCTTATGAACAAACTGCATAGCCGGCTGTTTGAAGTGACTGAAAAAAAAATCAATTGAATTTGTAAACGTTTATCGAATACGCAAGCAAAAAGTCACAATTCCATTTATGAAATATAGAGCTTTTAAACCTTACTCTCAATCCTGAACTTCATGTATCTCAACAACACCATCGGTAAAATAATTCCAGTAATAGCAAAGGCGAATATAAATTTCACCTGTAAGTGCATGGCACGAGTATAGCACAATGTTTACCAGTTAATATTTCAAATGTGATTAGTATATTTGTATACATGCAGCTTTAAATAGCTGAAAATGCTTACGTTCGCAGCATGGTCGCTGAGTAGAATAAATCTTGGTAGATAGGTAAACACTATCTCGGTATAATCCAAAGTGAAAGGCTGTTCGACACGATTTCTTCTGCCCGCAATATCCTAATAACGGTTAACATGCACAAAGATTACAATACGGGAAGTGACGGATATGATACTTCGTGACAATTCATTGAAATGCATCAGAGAGGGAAAAACAAACAAGTTTGCAAAATCTGTACCTCAACCATCACTTCAATGTTATGGACTCCTTCTGCATAATTATTAGGAATCCAAGGCAGTGCATACAATGGACCTTCTGATAATGTGGCTTGACCAAAGTTCTCCCCATCAATTTTGACATCCACTCGAGATATCGGATCAGGAGAAAATACCAAAATTCTGAATTCGTTTTAAAAACGGAAACAAAAATTATCAAGACTTAAAATCAATCATTTCGCAGCTTATTATATAACTATAAAATATTTAATTTTGATACATTAAAAATGCAATGTGCATGTGAACCTTATATGGGAAGACCGGAGCATTATATTGTGGGGCTCAAATTTGGGCATGTTGAACTGTCCATTCTTTGGGTTTGTTATCAACACCAGTGGCCACGTGCCATGTTGTTCATCGATGAAGGAAAATAGTCCGTGGTCGATGGCAAATAGACGAAACCTAAATACATGTACATGTACGACATTAATGTATTTTAAATTGTGATCGATAAAAAGTGGTGGGTGCCGTGGTCAGGACATCATACAAAGTAATCACTCACTTTCTATTATCTTTCCAGTCGCCTAGCTCAAGTTCGAGATTACCAGTTTTATATTTGGCATACATTTTGGTCGCGAGGTCTCCGAGGGTATGTAAGTGGCCTGACATATACACTGCACCCATGCTATAACAAATAAGCAATTGAATACAGGATTCAGTTTTTCAATAACTTTAATCAGTCATCCAAAACCGCGAATATGTTCAGTGAATATTCCAACCTGATAAGTTGCTTCACGGCAGGATGAGGACTACCAATCGTCGAGGAGGGGTAGTGACCAAACCAAATAATCATATCACTGTTTTCCTGTGCGACCTGAGCAGATCTGTTCAAACGGTCCAACTCAACCTTGACACAAAAATACGAAATATAGATGTATTAAACAGAGCCACTGTAATTCGTCCAATATAATACATTACTTGAGGGTTTGGTTTTAAATTGAACGCACCTGGTTAATTATTCCAAAAAAATTAAAAGGTCTTCTCGGTCCAGGATTTGGGCAAGCATCGATCGCAATGAAAGAAATTTTTGTTCCGCCCTTTGATTCGTACGTGTAGGTATACGATTCGCCATCTGTTCTTCCTTTGTTTGAATATTTTCTACCAAAGCAAAGAAGATGGAATTAATTGTCAATCAATTTTAACATAAATTTAAGAAAATGTCATCTTCTGAGTTTCAAATTCAGTCATGAAATAAAGTCAGTCATACCGATAAAAGTTTGTACGGTCTTCCAGAGATGGTACATTAAATGCATCTGTGAAAATGTAATACACATTGATAAGTTGGGTATATGAATTATAAACATTTGATATGATTGAATGAACCATCAAGCCTGTGGAACTCCAATATATGACACAATATTTGTAACTACCATGGTTTCCTCTAATATCGAGCCATTCTGTGTTGTTTAAAACCCCAGATCTTTTAAGTATAGCTGCATATTGCTTCCACTCTTCTTCATATTGAGTTGAACCCTGTTTGTCAGCGTATTTGGCATCAGTGAGATCACCTGTGGTATAGAACGCAAATTTATGATTCAAACGAAAGGAAGATACGTTTGAAACTTGAAATATACAAGTGTAAGGAATATTAAATAGTATGATGAAGTCGCACGTGAGTATTTACCTGTGACTAGAACAACCTTTGGTTTGATTACTGGTATGTAGGATCTGCAGAAATTTTCTAAATCAGGCCCCCTATTGGAACCATAAAATTTACTAATGTGAATGTCTGTCACCTGTGAAAGTAAATGAAGAGATATGCAGACGACCATCGTGGATTATAAATATAATTTAATACCACTTAATCAATCGAAGCCCCTATCTATGCTGTGAGCTTTAATAATCAAAATCAAGCATTCATGTGTTGTTCATGAGTTGATTGATATTGAGACTTCAAGTTTGAGGAAACGGTTTGATAATAATAGTTTAATTGAGACACCTGGCAATTATAATATGAGAAAATGATTGATACTACAAGAACATGATACATTCGTACTTGCAAAAACCAATCAACATGATGCAATTTTTCATCAGGCTTGGCACTATGAAGGTTCTCCCATCTTTTCACTGTTGAGTTAGCAATTTCAATGGGTGGATCTATGTTTAAAAACAAACTAAAAAAGAAGAAACATCCTAATCCTAGTATTACTACAGTAGATACTGCACATTTCTGCACGGTTAAGCCCACTTCAAACATGTTAGATCCTAGGAAATCTGGTTAAAACTGCATACGACTGTCTTCACCAGTGAGAATTAAAATTCGTCTGCTACAGATTGACATTGTGTCATGTAATAGCAAACAATACATACTGAAATAGATATGTTTCGTTCTCACTTATTCGTCAAACTCCCCGCTTTTATTCATAAGATGTCCGAATATTTATTCATCACTTAATCTTTGCAATTTTGATAAATTCTATCCTAAATTATAGTCCTAGAGTGACTAAGTAAGTTATCCATGCGTGTCATTAAAAGACAGTTCTATTTTGGGATATAGTTCATTGCGTGGGACAAAATGGAGTCGTCTGCAAGTTGTGACGGGAATTTAGCAGTTTCTACAACGAATATTGTTTTTGAGGAGCCGATTAAACCGGTAAAAACATGTTTAAATACATAACTTACATACAGGGCCAATGTTTTTTAACTATACAGTCACACATTATTATTAGGACAGAATTGCTAATGCCTTAATATTCAAATCAGCCTAAACTTGTATTTGTTTGTTGGTCAGATGACTCACAGAAGGATACTACGTTAGACGTTCTTTATTTGCCTCAAAGTCCTCCCCCTTGGATATTTATATTGGTGACACTAAATCCGGGAGATGATAGTGTCCTGTGCCGATAGTTAAGAGCGTCATATCAAGGCTATTCTTTATAGGAATGTTACGATTTTCTGCTTGAAGAGAATGTATATATGTTTATGTATGAATGTATACCACTGCAGATTCAGTTTAACGTATAACACTGATGGGGCGACTATATAAATGTAATCGTTATGTCCATAATTAACGTACGCTCTAGTCAACACGTATCACTACATGTACTTTAGACCCTCGCTACACCTCGCTGGCCATATCTCATTTTGCTCTATAACGCGGGTCTGCCATGTACCTAGATTAGGTGTATCATAGTGTGAATGCAATGCAGCTCTCTTTAGCACGGTGTGTGTCATGTAGGTCATGTTCCCCCAAATCCCGCGTTATAGCGACGGTCTGTTGAATTACTTATGCCTTTAAGTCCAATATTTTACTCATTTTTTACAGAAAAAGACAAGTTACTTAACCCTCGGAGAAGTAGGCACGGCTGCAAAAAAAGGAAAAGAAGTTCACCGACTCATACACTTTAGTGATGGCGTACTTGAAGAGTATTCAACCGAAGAGGAAGATGAGGAAGAAGATACTATGCCATCAATAGACCCAGTAAGTGTGAAAGCTACCACAAGTCATTTGAAAATAGCGTAATAATTTAAGTTATTGATTAATCACGCATTGATGATTACACAGACATAAACATTTCAATTTGCAGAAAAGATTAGCCTGGCTGCCGTGGCTTTGGTATTATCTTGTTTTTGTTTCATCAGGGGCCTTGTCTGGTAAGAACTTTTTTTTTCTGGTGAAAATGTTATTGTTTAATCACCTTGATATCCTAGTTAGATGTTCTAAATTATTTGATTGATATTGGTTGTAGTTGCCGATACCTGTGGAGAAAGACTGGCATTCTTCTTTGGAATAACTTCACCAAAGTATCAATATGCAATCGATGAGTTTGAACGAATCAAAGCAGAGGTAATTAAACTCGGATCGTAACCGTCCTATCTAATTTTCGTCCTCTCTTAGGGAAATATATTGGCCGAAATGAAATGCCTTTTATTTATTAATTTTACATGTCATCGTAATTTCAATGAAATGTTAATTTTCCTCAGGACGAAGAAGAGAATGAGATGCACGAAAGAGAAAATGAAGCTGACAGGCAGAGAAAACTGGCTGAACTTGGCGAAGTAGAGGGCGGCATGCCATCGGCTTATGCTGCTGCTAAACCCGCTAACATATCGTCCATAACCAGCACAACAGGGGTAGCAAACACCGCCTATGAACCTGAATCAGTCCCAATGAGCGGAGATGGCTTAAAATATTAATAATCCAGGCCTTCTCGTCTTGCCTTGTTGACGCTCAATTCCAATGTCTTTAGACTACTCTGTGATACAGTCGTTAAAGATCCGTTCATTGATATTTTTGATTTCTTCAGTGTATATGTATATGAATATTATTCTCGGCACTTAAGTGGCACTGAAGGAACTAATTAGTGCTCTCACATTCACGTTTTCTTTTCCTCTGGCTTTTAATCATAATGAATCTCTTACTTATTTATACCGATATACATTTTCTAAATCGCGTGTTTTACTGCTGTAAATGGCGTGTGCATAAACCCATGTACACCAGTATTTGTTCTTTACACTTGAAGTGACTACAACGCACGGATATCTCATTGTTTTTCTCTATTTTGAGTCCCTATATTGATCTAATCCAGGTGCACGTGTTGAGATCAGCGTAGTGTAGATCATTAACGGTTCAACTCTCCGTCTCATTACACAAGACACTATGACGTTTGTATACATAAATGTGTTCATTGTTTATTCGATTGTCCGATGCTTGATTTCATGAGTAGCGTTTACCAGATGGTGTTTGTACGTTTTGATTCGATTGAGATTTGAAAGTTACATTTATCATAAGTTGTTTAGACGAATTAGTCGTGTCAATGTTATTCATTTTTTAATTACTAATGTACAACGATATACTCTTCAGGGATCTTCTAAAATTCATCATCCGATTTTTTACTTAGACATGCATTTGTGTATGCAAAATGGGTTGTATTGAAAGAGCGTTTGACTTAAAAACTGCAATAACATACATATTAATTGTACATAAAATATTTTCAACCTTGACCCTTTTTTTACGAAAATGGTGGTGTTTATTTGTATATATATGTATATTATATTACAAAGAAATAAAAATACGAACATTCATTATAGTTTTGCATTTCATTTATATACAATACGAATAAACTTGTCTCATCTGCATTTATAATTCTCGGATAAGCAGCATCTGGCAGTGTTGACTAGGAGTACAAAGCCGTACATGTACAGTGGTCTTAGGATCTTGACATAACTATCTTCACGAATTCTACAATTAAATGTGATGAAACTTAAATCATGCATAAATCTTCGCCTGTTATTGATACAAATTGCCGGTCAACATTTAGGACAAACCTTCAAAGGCAATCATCCCATCTCCGTCCTTGTCTGCCACATCAATCATTTCCTCTATATCGTTGTTGCTTAAGGTAGAATCCATCCTATCAAAAGTGGACCAACAAACATAAATTTTACTACAAATCTGTTCATGGCAGATTAAGGGTGAACATTCCATTCACTGCATGAGGATGGACAACAGACGTACATGACAACGATATGACGTAGATCCGCTTTAGTAATGAAACCATCTCCATCATGATCTAAGACACGAAACACGTCCACTAATTCATCTTCGTCGTGTTCATCCTCCTGTATCTGTGACACAACTTTTATAAATTCAGGGAAGTCAATGGAGCCGCTGCCTGGAAATTAGAATACACGTATGTCAGACACAAAATTCTTGATTTATATTTTTTCAGTTGTAATTTTTGTATGGGTCATTTGTGATATAATTACCGTCTTTATCGTGTGCTTCCATCATTGAGCTGACATGTTTTTCTGTTGGATCTTGTCCCATGGACAATAATACGGTCTTAACCTCGGCTGTTGTTATTACTCCATCACCGTCTTTGTCAAACAACAAAAACGCTTCCCTGTATGCTAGATTATTCAGAAAAAAGTATTGATATAGGGTATAGATGCAATTTATGATCAACACGAATTTAAACATTTCTTAGGGTTTTTTTCGGTGACTACACTACCATCTATCTGTTTCCTAGAAAATCTCTCCCTCTGTAAGATAATAAAGCTACATGTTAAAATCATTCAGAACACGCATTTTGTGGTCCACAACAAGTCCACAACTGAGTAATAGAACTAACAATTACCTTTATAAAATTATAAAGATACTTACAACTTCAGCTGTGATGTTTACATCATCATAAAAAGTCGCAGCTGTTTTGTTCCTTTTCTTTGCTTTTCTAGTTCGGTTTGCCCTTTTTATCGATGGCTCCGCCATTATTTAATGTGGGTTAAATATTTACAACAAGAATTGAGGATCAAACCTTCTTCAAGACAAGTTGGCTCAAATTTTCCCCGCAGTCGAGAAAACGACTATATGTCCCAGTATGTATATGGTATTTGTTGTGTTTCGTGGTACCGACAGTTTAAAACTCAGAGGTGTTTGTCTAATTTACCTGGCGCTGAGGAGTCATGCGTGCGCCTTAAGCTGAACCACTGGGTAAATATTCACCCATAAACACCCGCTATATACAGAATACTGAGGTGCACATACCTCCTTTCAGAGCCTCTGCGTAGCGTTGAAAAAGGTCTCACGTTAATCCGGATTAAATGATACACTGACTATGGTACTCTGGCGCATTCCTTCACGACCATTGTGACTTTGAATTAGAACTGGGTAAAAATATCCAGCCTTTGTTCATTACAGTGGGAAATAGTTAAAATATTTATATTTCAGCTCGCAGAATTTAGTGACATGGTATGAATTATTATTCCATGCTGGGGGTACCGCTCAAATTATGTTTCCACTTTAATAGGATTGGATAAGCAAGCGCGCAAGCGACACGTATTCTAATATTTATTAGGCTCGTGAGCAGTGAACATCCTGTGCAGTCTATAAGAAATATACATACTTATTGATTGGTGTATTCTTATTATACCATGTGCAGAATAAATACTTAATGAAACAACTATCACAATGACCTGTGAGTCAGTCACTGATGAGTATATTAATCGGGATAATCGCCTTGAAACAGGCATATGTGTTTCCTTTTTAATATGACAATCAGGGTATATGAGAAAGCTGCGAATGAAGGGAGAATAGTTTATATTGAAAAATCGAGTCTGATTATATTATCCGCCGTAAACTCAAACCGGCTTGTTATTTGCCATACATTGTACATGAGGATTTCGTCAATAAAATGAAGTGCACGATCTACCCACATACTATTGAAGAGATTTAAAGCCTTTTCAGATTGTGCAATTATATCTACACATAAATGATATACATGTGAACACATGAATAAGTATTGTGCGTATCGTGCAACTCGGATCGATTTAATCAATAAAAGGGCATAGAAGTCGGACAACATACGATATGACAACTGTTGAACTTGCCCAATGTCTTTTATTTTTTGTGAATCTATGATTACGAACAAAATATCATTTGATTTAAAATTTTATGAATCGAGGGTATGAAAAAACATGGACTTGAGCGGCACTAATATAAATAAAACGATCAATTATAGTTCGTACTTAAACAGCGTGTTAGGCCATTGCCCTCTGAATGGGTCATTATGTACCACAATAAGATTTGCTATTTATAGGAGAAGCGCACACATGCCATCTCACATGTTTAGTGATTTTTTTTCACAACTTTACTTCATTTACTGGATGTATTGCAAACTACAGGATGTATGTCTACGTACCTTACCACAATAAAAATACCTTTATGAACTGCGGGTGTTTGTATGTAAATGTAAGCTAGTTTAGGGTCATTATATAATAGGCCTCATCGTACATGTTCACCTTATCAGGTTATCAGGTGTAGTCAAGGGGGTATACTCTCTTATATTCAGTCAGGGGTGTGCGGGTGAAATCAGATCAGAGGCTACATTCAAGTAAAGGTATTACTTTTCAACTTGCCAATGAACAAAATGTCAATGAAACATTCTCATCTGTATAATAATAATATTGAAATACACAGTATTTAAAACCTAGACGCTTAGGACCATCATTTCTGAAATAAGGAGAGGTCACATTTCTACCCGGCGAATTTCCCCTGGATCTTTTGTTTGATCGCTTTGAATAGAAGGGACCGGTGAGTGAGAGGGGGGCTTGACATACTGACAAGTAAATCGAGGACAGTAACTATAACACTGAGAGTTACATAATGCGACATAACGCAGCGCAATGTACGTGTTACGCACAGTTGCATGACACACATTATTTTGCTTACAATATGCACCTATATGCCATCATTGCTTAACTAACTTTTATTCATTTTGCGGATACAATGCATTTCCATTTGTATTCAAGCTGGTAGGAAGTTCACAATTTTCAGCATCGTATAAGCTATTCTAAGCTAATCACACACCTGCATTCGTTAGCGAGAGATTAACTGTTTAAATTAGCTGGACTAATAATTACATTATTGTCACTGATGTTAGCTGATGATCCGACACGTTAGTAGGATCGACCTGATCAGGCCAAGCAGCACCTACATAAACCCGGAGAGCCCTAGCGTAGGGTCAAACCTAATTAAATATGGATTTTGGTGTGGACTGCTTGCGTATTCTTCAAGTTGTGGTTGTTTTAGCGTTGGTTAAAACTTCCCTCTGGTTGTGGAATAATTGGATCTGTTCCTGTCGAGACGAGTCAAACCCGTTACCTTTACCGCCCGGTGATAGCGGTATACCCATATTCGGAGAAACACTTGCCATGGTCTGGAACGTAAGTTTAACATATTTATAGATTTGTTACAAGTCCAATTTATAGATGTGAAGTTTGGCATTTACAATAACACAGCCCATCAACATGTAATTGATCTAATTTAAGAAGTGATATCTACTCATGAGCTCTCGAGATATAATGTGTGTGTGTATTTGAACAGATGATCAGGGGAGAAGATTTCTATGACAAGAAGAGGAGTAAATACGGATGTATATACAGGACCCATCTTTTCGGAGCCCCGACTATTAGAATAACCGGAACAGAAGCGGTCTATAAGATCTTACATGCCGACAGGTCAACGATTTCGTTCCAATCACCAGCGACAATTCGTCGTCTGCTCGGGCAATTTTCGATCGTCAACACATCTGGACAAGAGCACAAAACGAAGAGGAAGGGTATTTTGCGAGCATTTCATAGGCAACCGTTGGAGACATATGTGTCAACTATGGAGACACACTGCTGGGATGCCATCGCCAGGTGGTGTGAAGAGGAAAACGTGCTGGCATTCTCTTCTACCAGAAGACTTGCGTTCACAGTAGCCTTGGAAATATTGGTGGGAGGAGATATATCAAATCACAACTCGAACTTCATTAAAGATGTTGTGAATGACCTAGAAATATTTTTCAAAGGATTTTGGACATTTCCTATGGCCATACCTGGATCAACTTTTGCCAAGGTATCTTGCATGATGAATTTCTACGTTCTTGACTGTGCCCAATATCAATATACTTGTTTAAAAAATAGCACGTCACAATTCTTAGGCACTAGAGGCACGTGAAAGACTGAGGACTCGATTAAAGCATCAGGTTTACGAGAACCAGAACAGCACGAATGAGGACAACTCGTCCACTGCTCTCTACCACTTGCTTGCAGCCACAGAAGAGGACAACAACAACTATTCCATTGAAGGTCCCGCCCTAGAGCCGAAACCACCAATCTTAAAATGTATACATATATTGTAAAACATAAAGGGCAAAACTGAATTCATTGACATGTTTCCTCTATCCACAGATGCAGTGATTGAGTTGTTATTTGCCAGCGTGGAGACATTAACCAGCTCTTTGACATCCACACTGTTGTGCCTTGGACAGAACGAGGGGGTGGTGGAGAGGATCAGAGATGAACTGAAGCAGTACGATTTGTTTGATGCAGAACAAACGCTGTCCTATTCTCAACTACTCAACCTGGACTTCACACAGCGAGTGTGCAGGGAAATCCTCTACAAATGTCCTCCTGCTGGAGCTGTCTTCAGGAAAGTCGAGCAGACATTTGAATTAAACGTGAATACTATTGCATAATTTTCCAATATTATTCATCAATCACTTGATAATGTTGATTTAACATGAATCATGATATATTATAAATATATGGTTAAAACCGTGATATTTCATAAATTTCAGGGCTACCAAATACCGCGCGGATGGACGATAATGGCCGCAATAAAAGATAGCCACGACGCAAGTCCACTCTCTTCTGTATCCGAGGTGGATTTCGATCCTGATAGATGGCTAAAGCGGCCGTCGAAAGACCAGTTTCTGACCTTCGGTGATGGACCACGGTCTTGTGTGGGCAAGGAATATGCCAAATTATTGTTATCTGTTTTTGTTGTTTGTCTTGTGCGTAGTTGTGACTGGGAGGTAGTGAATCCGAATCCCAAAATGTTACGCCTCCCTTCCCTACGGCCAAACGATGGACTCCCGATCACTATCAAGCGAGTTGTATCCCAGAAATTGAAGCAGCAGTGTTAATGAAACAGGCCATCCTTCATTTCATTTCACGCATTGACCAACCTGCTCAGAGAGCAGCAGTAATATTAATTACATGTAACACTACAGGCTTGCAACCACGTAAAGATAGCATTTGATACAGTCGCAATGAACGGTTTAAAAAGGACATGCATTATATATACATGAACTATATAATATTTGAGAAACTGATATTCTGCATGCAATCATATGTTCATGTACAGTGCCGATTGGATTCTTTCAATCCGAAATGGCGACCAATTGACCTCTCTCAATTATTTATGACACTTTCTAAAATAACATTAGCCAACTAACCAGCTAGCAATGTACCGCCGATAATTTAATATAAGATAATGGTTCGTCGGATCGATTGAATATAAAATGATAAGTCTCTTGTATGAGTGTCAGATGGAATTTGATATATCTAAAACATCGTTGTTTCATGTAGACGCAATAAACCTTCTGTGGTTGCTTTAATCACACACTTGGCCTTTTTGTGCCCAGACTACCACTCTCCCACCCAATGTCCTCATGGGGATATTGTCTGCAAGGCGTGATGTTCTTGCTTGAACCGCCTACTCGCTACTGACATCCATAACTTGCAAACATCTGCGGGAACAATCACCAAAACGGTCTACAGCAGCAGCACCCTCGGTGGACAACGTGTTAAGTCAGCACCTGAACTCTCCAGTATGCGTTTGACCTGTTAATTATCAGAGCAGTGTACCGATTCTCTAATTTGACTTAAATCGTATTTGAAAACGGTTGATGATATTTCGAAAGCAAAATTATATCAAGGAATAGGGCATGTCTCATCCTAACGATAAACGAGATGATTAGTCGTGAATAAATCATCGTTAAGCAGTTGGGGTGTTATAAGTTTACGCCAGGAGGACGCTGGCCTGAGGCACGCGCTCAGCCCCACACATCGTTCTGTAACCACATTTCTGGCGCCCAACTGGGACACGAGTAATGAGAGAGAGAAGGAGGCCAGAGCAGCTCACCACCGGCTCGTGCGCGCTCCCTGTCACCGACGCCTCAAGCCGCCTGGACCATCGATGAAGAGGATCCGACCTGCCCGGATCGCTCTTTTTCCGCTGTCATCGAATAAA